>JAMZAV010015647.1:0-11496 GCA_024449915.1 Sweltsa coloradensis | reverse complement strand
GTCTTTGCTCCAGAGTTGAAAGTTGAAATTCCAACCTTAATTGTAATTTAAGATCATGATGTTTTTAGGACTATACACTACTCAAAATAAAAAAAAGATTACAATATATTTCAAAAGTTAATCAACCTCCTTCATCAGATTTTAATGACAGTTGAAACAAGACAACAGAATGGGCTTTAAAACAAACAAACAATGCCAACTAACAAAACAAATTACACCAATCCACCAAAGAATCATAATGTAAATGTGGTTTGTAGTTGTTATTAACAGTAATAGAAATTATAAAATTCACAAAACAAACAAGAAGAAGAAACATTGTGGCTTATTAGTAGAGATACGTTTTTTTAGCACTTAAATTTAGAAAATTTAGCATTAATTTTGACAAATTTAGCATTTGTAGCATCAATTGGTTTCTTTTCCACCAAAAACCCTAAATGTAGGGTGTTTCTTAAACTTCTTCTGTGTACATGATGACATTGTAGGAACATTTTCATTACATATAGTCACATAAAACGCTAGAAAACATTACTAAACTAGTTCTCAATAGGCATTAAAAACATTATTTTTAGTAAAATTAGCATTTTAAATCGTCAAAATTAGCATTTTGTTGCATCAAAAACCTAAAACGCTAAAAAAAACTTATCTCTACTTATTAGTTACAAAAACTTTGAGTATGTAAACGACATCATCTGTATTCATCAAGGGACACAGGTGGATATTTCATCCTTTACACAAGGAGGATATAAATGGATTTCATCAGAACATTCAATTCACATTGAAGAGGAAAAAGACGCGAGCCTTCCTTTCTTAGACCTACTTATCTCTAAAGTTGATACAAGATTGATCACTGGTGTATACAGGAAACCGACACACACTGATCAGTATGTGAGGGCTGATTCAAACCATACAGTCCACATTAAGAAAGGTGTGATGAGATGTTTGGCAGTCCGAGCGGCTTCTAATTGTTCATCAGATATCTTGTTGAAACAAGAACTTTCGTACCTAAACGATGCATTTGTGAAAAAATGGTTATCCAAGTCAGTGTTCAAGAAAGTGATGAAATCTGTTTCAACAGCTGTTGTGTTGCAAAAATAATAGTCAAGCTCCTGTTCCACCACAAATTCTGAAAACAATAGTTCTTGATTACTATCCGAATTTGTTCAAAAAAGTCACGACGTCTTCTATCTCCTTTGGGCCTTCAAATTCCAACTCGCAACCTTCTCGTGATTTGCGCCCCGGTGATTAGGGGATTTTTCCTTCCTGAAACTAATTGGCGAGCTCTGGTCGTCGTCGGGGGACTTTCCCCTTCCCTTTGACTACCTCCCCGACGCGGCGACGACAATGACAACACGGGTATCTGATAATGACACAGACGGAGACGACCACGACGTGGGGGAACCCTGCCCTCCACTTTTTGCTTGTGGCTGGTTCTGACCAGCACAGGCCTGTCCACCCCTTGTCCCCCGCGTCATCCCTTACGTCCCTCCCTTCGTCTCGATTAGCCAAGTTGCATAAATATGAGACGTTAAGCAATATCCAATCAATCAATCCTTTTGGGATTCGTACTGTTTTTCAATCACCTACTACTTTAAGAAGTATATTAACAGTAACTTAACCAAAAACGAATCCTAAATGTCCAAAACATGCTGTGTACTCAATACCTTGCAATGTGGTGCCGCGTAACATTGGAGATACCAAAAAGACCTCTTGAGGTTAGGTTGAAGGAACATAAGAACAACGTTACGCAGCACATAAAGTATGTTCCTCTAGATTAGCGAGTATGTTTATGAAAATCACCATTATGTGAATTGGAACAACTCATCCATTATCCTTTATGAAGCCAATCCACATAAACGTAAAAAAAAAAAAAAAAAAACTAAAGAGGCTGCATTGATGTCTGTTAATAATAATGTAATAAGTGCGCCTAGCATTGATTTCCTGGAATTTGGAAGTTTTTGTAACTAATAAGCCATAAGTTTCTTTTCTTTGTTTGTTTGTGAATTTATAATTTCTATTTACTGTAATAAACAACTACAACCACATTTATTATTTTGATTCCTTTGGTGGATTGGTGTAATTTGTTTTGGGTTTTGTTGGCATTGTGTTTTTAAAGCCCATTCTGTTGTCTTGTTTCAACTGTCATTAAAACCTGATGATGGTTTTTTTTGATTAACCTTTGAAATATTGTAAATTTTTTGTTTTTTTTTGAGTAGTGTATAGTCCCAAAAACATCATGATCTTAAACCTGACCTACTTTTAAAAATGTTTCACCATTGTAATATAATTGTAATTTTTTTGAGTGTCCTTGCTCCCCGGGGGTTTTTGGTTTATCGTTTAAAATGACTTTAAAACTAGCCTATTAAAGGCGTCTTGCGTGGACTTTTGTTAGCAGGCCAGGGTCACGTCATATTCGAAAGTCAAAATTTCAAATATTTATGTTTGTGACCCCCTGGCCCGCCAATACCGGTTCAAGTAGACTAATATCCACCTCATGACAATTCGATTAAAAAACGAAAGTACATTGCCCATCTGGGAAGAAGTGCATAGTACAATTTTAAAACATAATATTCACACTTATTTTATCATTGTATCAAACATGCACCATTTTGCACCCTTACTTTGATAGACCCACAAAATATAATACATATATATATTGAATTTAAAGGACATGACAACCTGGGATTTCCCGCCGATGAAAGAACCTTATTTTTTTTAAATTTGACTAAATAAGGGCGATACGGGAGATGACCAAGACGTAGGGGAAGCCCTGCCCTCCCCATACGCTTGTGGCTGGTTCTGACCAGCACAGGCTGGTCGCCCCCGCGTCATCCCTTACGTCCCTCCCTTCGTCTCGATTAGCCAAGTTGCATAAATATGAGACGTTAAGCAATATCAATCAATGAATTAAAATTTTAATCGCGTTTGTAGTCCTACACTGGTGGCACTCTCGCGAGTGTCTTTTATCATATCATTTTTTCCTTCAGCTCTGCACCCAAAATTTTTGAATTCTCGTAGTGCTTTCCTCCAATTTTCCTTGAAGCCTAGAGAAATTTTTATTTTTTCATTCTTGGTTCTTTCCTAACGTAATATATGCTATTATGATACAAGCACATCAATAATAAAAATTAAGATAATACTAAAAATTCAAAAATAGCAAATGTAGACCAGTTATTACATTTTTTTTTAAAAACAAACACAAAGATTGGTCACACACACAAATCGCTTCGGGGTCGCTGTCAGTATCGCTGCCATCCCCAAAATTAATTACAAAACGTTCACAGTGTCAACGGCGATATCCGGGGCCCAAAACTCAGGTCTACTTTTCTTGAACGTGCCTCACGTAATTACCCCACATATCGGGGCGTCACTTCGTTACACCTTCGCGGACCAATCACTCGATCTCTGCCTTTTTAAACGATGTGTTTTCGAAGCCTATACTCCTTGACCATATTTTCTACTATTTCAATTGGGTTTTAATTCACAATGGTATGGGGGAAGGGCACGATAATGCATCCTGTCTCAGCCGCGGTTTCGTCTATTACATACTTATTATACAACTCTTGTGCAGATTTACTATGTTTGTTAATTCGGCTGTGACCATATCGTCGTCTGTGAAAGCAGACATTTACTTTTGCCAGTTTTAAGGTTTGTCTCTTCTCTACGAATTATGGTCAATTTCTTCTTATTTTTCCCCGAGTGATAGGAAGCATTATTTGCATGGCTACGGTATTTTCCCTTCCAAATGTGGTTTATGAGTTTAAGTTGGGTTGGGAGGTGGAAATAGAGGGTCGGTTATCAGATTTATAAAATGGACCTGGATTTTTAAAGATTGATAGGCACTGTGCCCATGTGTTTTCACAAAACACATGGGAAAAACAGGCTTCTTTGACACAATAATTTCAAAAAAATACTCTTTATATGTCTAGGTTTAGTTTAAATCTACCGCTAGCTATGGCAACAATATTAAGAACAAAAATTCCCAGATGCAAGTGATTCTGCACTAAAATTTACTTTTTGTTAAAGAATACTTATGCTAATTTGTCCGTTTTACCACTGTTCAATTCCTACTGTATTTTATGTCTTGTGTATGGTAAACTTAGGTTTCATGAACTGTCTTTGTTTAATTATAGTTAATTGTGTGGTTATCAAAAAAACCCTTTACGAGCAGATTCGATCATACTGAAAACCCAAACGATATGGTTAAGGTTGTGACTGAATGCCTGTATAGTTCTTGGAAGTTAGTTATTTAGTTCATCTAATGTTTGGTTAGTTAGTAGAAAATCAATACTCGTTGCGAAGACAAACGAAGAGCGCTGATTGAACATCGGGAGATGCGAATGCACGAAAGTAAAATGCAGGCAGAAGGGACGAGAGTCGAGGGTGCAAGCTGCTACTGGCAAGAACGCATAGCGCGCGCGCCCTTGTGGAAGTCCGTAATATCTCAGTGTTTTTTTTATAAAGTGTTTAAGAGTAATCATATTAACATATCAGTGTATTCAACAAACCCATCAACCGTGCGAATCTAGCTGTGTGATCTACAACTTATCCTTTTCAACATCCACAGTTGTGGGAAACCACCAACGAGTCTTAAACTGCCAAAATACATTTACAGCCGCACCATTGCCAGCACAGAGCGACATAATGCGCAGCCACCAGGACAAAGACAGAACTCACCAGTTAAAAATATAAGGCCCCGATTCATATACATTTATCCCGGGGATAGGTAGTATAAGGACGGTATAATGCAGGACATGGCAGGATAAGACCTGGTTAAGTCTGGGCAACACTCATCCAATCAAAAATTTCCCAAAGCAAAAAAACAAACACAACAAATGTTATTTTCCATTTCATTCCACAGCCATGTAAAAACAGCAAAAATTAGCAAGAACCCTGAAAATTTCCACCATCTTTGTTTTACTTTTTCATTTAGTGACAGGAGATTGAGTGAATTTATTAAAAGAAAAGAAAAGGCTTATTATTGCCGTAAATTTTGTAATAGCCTAGGACTATAAAACCATTCTTATCTGCCCTTAGGCTTTATAGTAATCAAAACTCGTTATTGTGCGGGATGTTTTGTCAGAACAAAGGGCGTGCAGGCCTAGGGTTGGCTAAAAGAGGCCTAGGGCTTGTTTAAACGTGTAATGTTGTATTAATTTTATTTTAGTCCTATAACCTAATGGAACTTTAGGCCTACACTGTTGTATTATGAAAATTTTCTACATCTGGGCCTTGGCCCGGGACGGTTCTGATTTGTTTTTTTTGAGAGTAATGACAACTTTTCTCGTTTGCACATAGATGCAAAATTTAAAATGTCCGCCATCTGTTTACGTATTTTCTTATCCCGGAAGGGGCGGGATAAGTCTTCATGATTGGATTTGGAGTTATACCGCACTGCACGCACAGATTTTTTAATAGTATCACTGCTTGTCCACGCACGTCACTTCAGTCCATTCACTATCGCCCAATTGGGGGGGGGCAGATAACCCTAGGAATTGAGATCAGCATCGTTGCTGCTTGATACCACAATATCCATTTCTCAATTGGTCTGTTTTAATAAAAAACTGTTTTAATAAGTCGATAAGTATATTGATTTTCTTGTTTTAAAATTTAAATTTTTTCTATATTTTTATATTTCATAAAATACTCACTTGTTTTCACTTAAATGAAGAAGGATTTCGCGGCACCCCCAAATAAAGGTCTGCGGAACCCTGGTTGGGAACCACAGGTCTAGCATGTATATCCCCAACAATGTCCATAAGTATGTTATGATTGTGTGGTTTATGCAGAAATGTATTGGTGTTCATAAATTGGTGCTATAGTAATATAGTATAGTAAAAACCCCTCTATGGTGCTGATGGACTCTCGTCCCATGGTCAGCGAAGTTATAAGAAGTGGGGCTCATTACAGCTGCCATATGTGGATCTTTTGACAGGGCTTTAGTTTCGCTTTCTCTAGTCTCTTTACTGCCTCTTGTATGGTCTGTGCTTTCTACACCCTCAATCCGGCAAACGACGTCCAACCCATTCCTAGGTATTTGTTACCGTCGGACTCATTGAGCTGCTCGACCTCTGTCTCTCTCAGGATGATCTTTGGCTGCCGACGTACCATGTTCCTCTTCCCGGGCCCAAAATTTGGTGCCCCTTGCATTTTGCAATATCTAGTGTCATCCCAAGTTTCCCCGGAAGAGGTGAGCAGTTGTTTAAATTGCTCGTGCGCCCGTCCGCGGTCGCCGCCCTGAGCAACTAGGTCGTCTGCGAAGGCTAACACAGAGATCTCCCATCATCGTTTTTGACGCCGACTCCCAGGGTTTCAATGTCGCTAGGATCGGGTCCATGATACATTTGAATATCAGGGGGCTTAGCGGGTCTCCCTGTTCACACCCTATTTATCTAGATTTCACTGTTTGTTCTCCGCATTGATGGCCCGTTGTTATACCATTGTACATCCGAGATGGCTCGAGTGGAATGTTATCAGGGATGGGAGTTTTTGGTCGAGGATAACAGTATATATGCGCCCTAGCAGCGAGCCTATAGTTATTGGCCGCCAGTTCTTTGGCTTTGGGCCGGGTCTTTGTCAAGGCTTCGGGATTTGGGTGGTACGATTTTAATTTTCCCGCCCCGTTTGGATAGAACTCCAGGATGTCCATGAGGGTGAATATCTTGAAAAACCCTCCGCGGCACCGGGGATTCCCAAGTAGTGCCGCTTCAGCTGGCTCCGGAAATAGGTGCGCTTTTTCCGATTTGTGTCGCGGATGCGATCGAACACTTCTATTCGGAGATGTGTCCGATCTCACGCACCTCGATCTCTGGGTCTTTTCCCAAAATACTTTGCTCCCTCACTAGATGTATCCCCCACCGCGCACCAAAGACTCGAATAGAGTTCTCGGACGTCTTCCGCGCGGAGTTTCCTTATCTTTTCCCTTAGCTGTACCGTTGATTGCCGGAAAGTGGTGGCAAGGGTTTGGGCGCGGCTTTTTACAGCTCTTTAGTATTAGCATAAATCGTGCGTTTGCGTTCAACTCTGTTTAGCCGGCCTCCCATTCCCTTTCCTTTTATTTTTGGGTTTCTTCCCTTTACCCCCCTTTGCCGTTCCCATGCGTTTATTTGCCTGGTGGTCTTTCCTTCTGGAGTTAGTCTGTTTCGATTCCTCATTGCGAGTGCCGACTTCCCTTAGGACGTCGGCAAACCGTTCAACCAGGCCCTGGGCCCTTTCGCTTTTAATGGTTGGATGGAGGTCATCGATGAGGCAACTTAGCGGGGTATGATCTAGATCTTAAATTTGAGCTCCAGTATCTGGGCGTCTAGATCCATGCTTTCTAGCTCCTCGTTCCTGATGGCCCTCGCGGACTTAAAACTCGTGTCAGAGCTCGACCTCCCGGCAGCTTGGCATGGCTTTGGTACCTTTCGACTGGGATCACTTCGCTTCCCAAAAACTTACTGGGGCAACCGCCTGGGAAGGGGGGTTCCGGTTCAACGCCTTTGGTCATAGAGAGATAGAAGTCTCGCTGTGCGTTCGACGAGTCCGTCCAGGTTGGGAGCGTAGTGTGTGCTACTTCCTGGTCTGAACTCGACGAACTGTCACTTTTGTCGGGCTTAGAAATATTCATCCGCAGCTCACGACGTTTTAGGTGTAGGAGCCGTTGCTCTATTAGGTTTCTACGCCCTCTAGTGCTGGCTCCTTCCCTGCGTTGAGTTTGCCGTTTCCAAGGGGTATCCTTGGAGACGACGAGCCCGTGTAGGATTTCCCAGGGAGTACTCTACTCCCCGGGTCGTCTCTCTTAAAATTTTGGGCCCCACTTCAGAAACTGAGGATGTTGTTTTAGAATTAGTTTGTGTTTTTCGGGTCATCGTCTTTCTTAGGGGGGTTTCCCGATTCCTCTGAGTCCGACTGCCTAATGGTCACCTTACTCGCGGTCCAAGTCCATGACCCCTCGGACGTTGAGTGTCTTGCGTTAAAATTTGTTTCCTGAGAGCATTTTTCAATTTCGTCCTTTGGCAGGCAGGTTAAGCCGACAGCTCCGTTTGTCGCTTATTGTTTATTGGTCCTGCCTGTCATCTGGTCTTCAATTAGTTTGTTGATGTACGCTTGCCATGGAATCTTATGGACAAGCAGTACAAACTTTGGATCTCGTCCTGTCTCCAGGAGTTCGGTCCAGGACGTTTCTCCCCTTATTGGGGTTAAGAGGTCTAGGTCCCCAGATGCCCCACTCTGGAAATTTTGCGCAGCCACCCCCCTTAGCGTGGTGCTCCTTTTTGAAGTGCGTCCGCTAGGCCCCCGTCTGGCGTCAAAGACTCGAGTACACTCCGGGCTTTTGTACGAGAGGTGTCGCCTATGCAGTGTACGGCGTCCCGAAGCAACCGCATGGATGCTCACAGGTCCCGCCATCACGTCTGGCTAATGAAAAAACACTTCTATCGTCGATCTATCTTTTTCTTTAAGAGAGCATACAAAAGTTCAGCATCTGGAAAGTCTTGACCACAACCCAACTGTTGGTCAGCTTGCCTTTCGACTGCACATTCAATGCCATCAGCTGCTCCTTTTTCTGGGGCCCGCGTTTAAAATAATGGCCATGTGCCGCAGGGAGAAGCCAATGTCGTACAGTCGGTACAAAAACAGATAAAAATTCTTCATCTGCCTATACTGTGATGAGGGACCATCCAAAAGGAAGTGAAAGATACTATTGTTGGAAATTTTATTTTAGTAATTTTAAAGATGAGTCCAAGATGTGCCCAAATGGCTGCACTCCATGGTCGCCACTTATGATATGATACACTTAAAAAAACAATGCTAATATGTAAGGTAGCCTGAGCTCTAGAAGCGCCGAAATTGTTTAACTTTAAATTTTCTGTTGCCAGCTTGCAATTGTAGTTTTCAGAGAAGTCCACATGAAGAACAGTTTTATTGATTTTAATTTCTCTTTACAGTCCATGTACGCAGAGTTTGGGTTTTAATATGAAGATTTGAGGGAGGGGACCATAGTTGGATAGCTGAATTTCCAGAATCCAAGAGGGTTGAAAACGTCAAAACTATCATTGTATAATATAATACGAAATGCTTCGGGATTTTCTTGAAATAACCGGTTTTGTTAATACTTTGCCATCAGTGAAGTCTGTCAGCAGTAATATAGATGCATCGCTCTTAATGGCTTTAATGGTGTTCTCAAAGGACACATAACTAAAGTAACAGTCTAAATCATTTCCTTTCTCAAAAAAATGGACTTGTGAGGTACGTGAAAATAGTTCTTTAAAAAAAACTTGGATCCTCATGAATCCATTCGAAGCGGCCGATCCCATCTGTGTGCTACAACAACTGGATCATCTGCAAATGCCTATCAAGAATATCATTTTTCCCTTTCCCCATTCTAAGAAGATGCACCTTTATTTTTGTCTAATATAATCTTGTCCTAGTTTGTGAACACTACCCATTTCTTCAATAATGTGCTGGATTGTAGAGGATGGTATGAGAAATTTAGACTCCAGTTTTAAATAAAGGAGGGCAAGATTTTGATTATAATCATCTAAGTCAATTGTACCCACACTTGAGTTATTGCCATCTACGCCATTGCCCGCATACTTCTGGTAGTCCTACACAATCAGTGTGGAGTTGATACCCTCAAATTGAGTCACTTGCCATCTACAAATTCTTGTAATGAGGTCCTTATTTTTTTGGTATGGCAAAAGCGATAAATGGGATGAAAACGAATGTGGCGTTATATACTCCCCCGGTTACAAGGTGTTCTGGACACTTAATCCTACAGCCTTGTGAAATGTGAGGGTTTCAGGTGCTTGATGAGTGGACCTCGATATTCAAATCGCTTTTTGCACATTTCCACGGTGAACGTAAGTTAGTCTGATACAAAATTGAGGCGGCAATTAAACCAACATCTTTTTGGAACCTGCACAAATACAGATTTAGAGCTGCTCATTGGATTTTCAGAACTAAAAAAATGTGAATGTATGTGACATTAGGCGTGAAATATTTAGTGTTTTTCATGATTTCTGGGAGACGTTTAATAAGTTGTCAGAATGACAAACACAAACCGTATTTTCATCTAGCAACTTTCACTTTCAAGTTAAAGTTGTTGAAAATTCATATACTGTAACTTATACTATTTTTGAATATTTTCTTGGTAAATTAAGCCCAAGATTTAAAATTTTACATTTAAAGAGAAAATAATTTAATTGTAATGTCAACAACTTTTAGTTTAACCAATAAGCTGCAAAAATAATCCATAAAAACAGTTCAAACCTTGTGAAATGGCCTAAGCTCCGAAACCAATGAATACGTTTTTACTCAGCCCTTTTAATTTTTTAAATAACCGGTACCTTAAGGGGCCGTAACGATAACCCATATACACGAGACAAGGCATGAAATGTCAAAATATGTTACAACCCATTCTCCTCTTTATTCCTAATGAACAGAAAGAAGTTCGTAAATTAAAAATAGTTGTGCACAGGTGGGGGCTGTTCCGGTGCCCTATGATCTGGGGGCTTGGGTTTTATCGGCTGTGGGTCGGAAGAGCGCTACCACCCATCGCGCTGCCTTCTGTCCCCCTCCCTGACCCTGGGACTGTTGCATTGCCAGCTGTGATGGCTGTACTTGCACTTGCTGGGGTGGGGTGTGCTGGTTGCCATCATTGCAGTGAACGTTTGCAACATTGTTGCTTGAAATAACGCTAACTGCGCCTCTACCTTCTTTTCCACAGCCTCTTCCACGGTAATTACTGCAATAGGTAGGGGTACCGAGCCTCCTTCAACTTGTTCGGGGTTATTTACGTTGCCATTGTCAGACATATTGTTGTCAGCCATAGCAGTGCCTTGCCCGGGCCCTTGCCTAGTATTTTCCATTACCAATACTATGATCTACACTACGCTAAATATAAAAAACCAAAAAATAAAGCCACACAAATAAAAAACACATAAACCTCCCAAATTACAAAAAAAAAAAAAAAAAAAAAAAAAACAGAAACTAAACAGATTACTAACAAACAAGCAATTACGAGACGGTTTCCAGGACAAGCTAGTAATTATCTACTTTTTAAATTATGGCACCCTTATTAGAGCCCCGCAGTTGGTCGCCAAGCTGATATCCTTGCATACCCTCGACTATTTCAGTCCCCATAAATTGGGGGGCTGGACAGTGTACAGACGGAACAGACATTTTCAATGCTCCTACAAGTACTAACAAAATTGACGACGGACCAAAGAAAAAAACATAATACTAACAATGAATAATAATAAAACAATAAAATAAAAGTGATACTATAAAGTTATAATCAATGATTAACCAAAAAACGCGGAGGATGTGACGCCCCGGCTGTAGAATGAGAGGGGGTGTTGACAGGTCGGGTGAAGTCGGCCGAATCTCGTCCAGCAGCCCGGCAACCCTCACTTTGAATTGATATTGACACGTCCACACCGGGACAAAACCAATACTGACACAAGCACAGTCACTTCTCCGTACTACAACTTTGTATCACGAGTCACCAGTCCCCCC
>JAMZAV010015645.1:0-11664 GCA_024449915.1 Sweltsa coloradensis | reverse complement strand
CACTTAAAAACCCATTTTTCCTTAAAGTTTTGGAAAGGTAGCAAGCATTCATTTTGGGACCCTCATAATTTTTTGGTACTCATCAATACTTTCAATATAAAATAAATTTTTCAAACAGAACGAGGGAAATGTAGGGTTGCCCTTTTATCCCCAATTTTTAGAAAAAATGTGTTTAGGGAAGAATTCAAAGAGAATATGCACCCAAAAAACACCAAACATCCATAAATTTGGTTGGTTACATTGATGATTTGTTTGTGTTTGGACGAAGGGCGATCAAGAATTTGCTGTTTTTTTGGTGGATTTAAGAAATTTTCACGATTCCTAAATTCACATAGAGTAGGAAAGAGGGAATTTTTTCCCGTTTTTGGAACCCTTTCTAATAAAATCCAACAATGACTGACATGAAGGTCTATAGAAAACCTACTTTCTAGGAAGATATCTGAATTTTGAAAAAACCATCCTGCAACGTCGAGACGGTATTGCATTGGGCCCATGTGCTCATGAAAGAGTCCTTCAGAGGATGCAAAAATCATTCAAACATCTCTTGTGAATGATGGGATCACGGGGGAATCATAAACCGTAAACCAAAATCAAGAAAAAACGTTTTTAAACCTAAAGCATATGTCAGCTAGCTAATTAGGCCCTTTTGGGCTGAGGGTGGTGATCGCCAAAATGAGTGTTTAAGTGGGGGCGTAGCAAAAACTTTAAGCTAAATTGCTAGCACGGACCAGGGATCGGGGGTGGTGGGTTATGAGGGGATGTAGACCAGTAATTAGACGGATTCCACTTAAGCCCCGGCAGGCGATCATGAAAGTTGTAAAATCGTTTTCATAAAAAAAGCTCTGAGCTCTCTATCGTTATCTAAATTCTGTGACAACTTCCTAAAGCCCACCCGTAATCTGACATCACTTCCTATAGACCGATAACTACAGTGAAAAATTTTAGCGTGAGCAAAGGAGATCGCTTTACGAGTTGTCCCTATAAAAAGCTCTAATTACAAATGGCGGACTTGTTTCATATAAATACCCCCTCAGCTTTTTTATTTTTAAAACAATAAAATGATGCCTTTAGATTTTATTTGTTACACGTAGTTTACATAAAAAGGTAGCAAACAATAAAAACACTAGGTTCAAAACTTTATCAAATAATCTTCAAATTGCTCATTTGCGTAGCGTATTTTAGGCCTAGCCCTTTACTGTGCGTAAGCTTACTGAAGGCTAGATTACAAGGACTCTAGCCACCGTGTGACCTGGGCAGTACAAAAAATATTTTAACATAAAAGTATTTTAAATTTTCCCTCCTCTTGGCACAGCTGCTACAGCCTTCCGAGTTTCCAGCCTCCCGTGTGGGGCCACATGTTGGCCTGCATAGAAACCTAACCTTTTTTACATTGGTGGGTGACAGCCCTGTCAAACACTCGCTAGGGGCTAGGGCCCGGGCTGTAAGTCCCTATTTTTTTCTGTGGGGCCAAATTAGGGCCAGTCAATCACAAGTGTTAGCCTATAAATTTTTAAGTTGGGAGGGGGAGTAGTATAGAAAGTCAGTAGAAAGGGGTTTTTGATGCTTAGCAGATCGCAGGGCCCCTCAAACCTTTATTTTTCCCTTTAGTATTGGGTTCTAGAGGTTCTAGGGTTTTTGGTGTGGCCTAACTATCCCGAACAATAAGGGAGGGGTCAGGGCCTACAAAACCCTTTGCCCGCAGTTAATTTCAGGCCCCCCCCTATGTAAGACCGCTGGGTGCTGTTCTCATATTGCGATAATTTTTGTGATGAATGCGATAGGATAGTGCATGTCTTTTTGTCAAACCTGAGAAGGATTGGCCTAGCATGGGCTAGCCTAGCTAATCTCATTTGTCTAAGCTAGTTACAGTGCCCCAGTCTGTGGGCCTTATCTGCTCGGGAACTTTCCCCAACCCCAAAACCTTGCCCTACGTTAATTAGTTCGACCAAACCCCGGGGCCGTGAGAAAGGGAAAAACTTGGGCCCTAAACGCAAACCTTATGATCCACTACGGAAAGCTATTCTTGTTCCCGGTACACATAAAAAAATCTTACCTACTCAACAACAAAAACTGAATCACGTACATGAAATTCAAGCCAAATGCAGCCCCGGTTCGATCCCCGGCTGGATAGATGTTTTAAATTTTTTAAATTTATTTCCAATTTTTTTTAAATCAAATATTTGGTAACTTAACTTGTACCTTTCCCAATTTAATGCTAAACAAGGACCGTAGGTGTTTGGCAGGAAAACTGAAGGAATGGTGCTAAAAAATGCAGCTTTAAATTTTTAAAGGGCACTATGTTTTGTAATTTTTAACCCTATGTGTAGTAACTTTTTTTAAAAATATGTATCCACCTGGGCCCTATGTACAAAAGTATGGGCTTGACAGCTATCTACAGTAGAGGTAGGGGACCTAGGGAGGGCCACTGTATTTGGGAGGCCCCACTTATATTTTTCTTGGAGTATTTTTAAATTTTGTTTAAAACAGAAACATTGTATTGATTTTAACAAAAAAACTATTTGATTTTGTAGTATGCCCGCAAAAGGTCCCTGTTATAAAATAAAAATATAAGCACAATTATTTTAGACCTCAAAAATAGTAGATTATGTAGGCCTACCACATTTTTTAATAAATCTGCATCATTGACATTTTGCTCCTACTTCCTCTACAACCATATTGACTTTTTTTAGTATGGCAACCACTTAATCAAAAGGATATTAAAATATGTATTTAAAAACACCTTCCCCTAGATTAAAAAAATATAAATTCTGTCCTTTACAAAGGAGGAAGCCAAATTATAAAAGATGTAATTTCTAACCAAAAATTTAAATTTCATTTCAGTAAAAAAACTACACAAAATTGCCCGTGAGGGCCTAAAGATAAAGAAGAGGCATTAATTTAAAAGTCTGAGGCACTTTTGGGAGATGGGTTTTAGTGACACACACACACACACATGAAAATTTTTTTGAATTGTAAACAAAAAAGTCTGTTTCTGAGAAATAGTTTCAACATTTCCCTTTAAAAAAATATAAAAGAAAATTTTTTATTTTACACTTTTTGCTGGTACAGACCCAAATTTGGAAAACAAATTGTGTAGTTGTCTGAAAAGTGCCATTACCCTACAAAGCGAATCCATATCTGAAAACGTTTGACACCACTGGGAGCTGTTATTTTTTAAAAAAGGCCACAATCTGTGTTTCCTTTTCCTTCCTAGTATACCTTTCCCCCGGTGGGCAATAAAACGGCCCAAACAACTATCTGCAAAGGGGAATCTTTTTACAAAAGTTTGAAGGCTTTAAGGGGTGGCAATTGTATTTTTTCCATGGAAATCGATGTATGAACTTTGCTACAAAACATAGGGGGTTTTGCAGAAGACCTACTGTCTTTCTAATCCAAATTTTCATACCAAAAATAATAAAGTTTTCTTGGGGTGGTCAGGGAGTATAAAAAAAAAAATTGAAAAAAACAGTTGGCTTGTAAAATTTTAACCAAGGCTCTTTATGCAATTAATTAATAAAAATACACAGACATTTTTTTTTTACTATTTTTTTTAAATTTATTATTTAAATTTTATTATTTTTTTATTTTTATTATTTATTTTTATATTATTATTATTATTATTATTTTTATTATTATTATATTATAGTGCTTTATTTTTCAAACAAATTTAGGTACATTTTCGTCCTGGGATACACAAGGGGGGGTGAGGGGGCCCCAAGCCCAAAAAAAGTTTACATTATAACAGCGTGAAAACTAAGATAGTACACATTTTATGTAACAAATTAATTAATTAACAAAAAAATAATAAAATGATGTGTAACAAAATCAATAAAAGTTTTTCTATAAAAAAAAAGCAATTGTAAGGCAAAAAACTTTTTTAAAAGAGAGAGAGAGAGAAGGAGAGAGAGAGAAAGAAAAAAGTGATTACGCAAAATTTCTATATGTGGCACTTTGAAAAGGGTGACTTTTCTTTTCATGCTGATGTAAGGGTTTTGGGGACAGACCCCGGGATTGTAGGTGGCATTATTATTAATTATTATATTATATATTTTTATATATATTTTTATTATTTTTTATTATTTTATTTTTTATTATTATTATTATTTTATTTATTTTTTTATTTTTATTATTTTTATTATTATTAAATTTTTTATCATTTTTTACGTAGGCTACGATATGAATTTCGTAGTTGGTACGTTTTTAAATTTCCGCTTTTTCATTTTTTCCTGCCTTGCAATGTTTTTTATTGCTTTTAAACGCTGTGAACAGGGCTGTGAAGGTAGATAATTTTATGACGTAAAAAAAATATTACGCGATAATTTTTATCGTACGTCGATAAAGAAGTTTTTAGTAGAAATGCTTTTATAGAAAAACTTTAGCTATGTAGACGTGTCGCAAAGTTATAAATTGTAGCTAGAGATAACGATAAAAATCTTTTTCATCGTTATCTCTGGAGTTTACGGATCGCACTGCAGCACTGTAAAAGAGAAAACATAATGACCCTCCATCGGGCCCTGGATCAAACCTATGAGGCCGTCTGGCAGCCCGTGGGTTCAACCTTCTGACTCTATGATTATAATGGGGGCAGGCTTACCGAATGTTTGTGGTTCCTGTAGGTTTTTAGACTGGCCCCCCCCGACACCCTGATGTCAAACCCGGCGATGTCTTCTTTTTCACCTCTTCGATGGCTAACCTTTTTCGGTTCTCATGGGGCAATCCTCATTTAGAACTCTTCCGGGGACTTTTTGGGGTTACTTTGCGATTGTTGTTGCCTGTCCTGACCCCTCTTCAACGGTTGTCGTTATCTCCCTTTCTCCCGAACGCCCGCACTCTTACGTTCAGTGCATTTAATAAAAGCCCGTTTTTATTGATATTAGTTGTGCAATCTTAGTTTTCAGGTTTTGCGGTCGTTTCCTTCCTGTTTTGCGTCTAATGAGCCTCACCGGAAAGTAACTAGAGTTTTGACCCTTAATGAAACTCATGGGTATGTTCTTGATTGGTTTCCGAAGTGTATTGGACCCGAGTAATTAGTATTAAGTCAACATTACTCTACAGGACATGACACCCCTCTTCCGGGGGTAAAAAACCCCCTCGTTTTCTTCCTCCACCCAAGAGGCTTCGCTTATTTTTCATTGAAACCCACTAAGTATTCGATGTCATAGTTGTACAAAGGCCATATGCTTTTAGATTTATAGAATCAACTTGAAAAAAGAATAGTAGATAAGTCCTTCTTCCCTTTGTTTTGGGCCGAAAGATCCTTCGTTTGGCAAAGTTTTATTCATTGGGCCCCACACCCTGCCCAAAGAATCAGTGAAAAAAACATACCGGGCCCCCTAAGCTGAAATTCCTATTTTAAAAAGAGAGAAAAAAAAAGAAATCCCATTTTTCCGTACGAAACCATAACCTCCCCCTTTGGCTGTACATCCAGGTATAATAAAAAGACGTGACTCTACGACAGTCAAACCTTCCTAATCAAATCTTAATTCCTGTGAATTAGGAATCAAATAATTTAACCTGAAAACCCCAATCTTAGCTTTTCACAAACAATAACAAAAAACACAAGTATAAATTTAGTAATTATTTGTTTGCGTGAAATTTTAAAACGAAACAAAAAGTAGGACTTTAAGTTTTACTGCCCAAAATATCCCAAAGTAAAATATTTGGGAAATTTCCGGAAAAATCCTAGTTTTTAAAAATAAAAAAATTCGTTCCGTTGTCCCGACTTTGTGACTAAACGAGCCGGACATTCTCCGTGTCTGTCAGAATCGCAGGCATTACTGCTTTCCTTCCTCCACCCAAATTCCTTTTCGAGTGAGCGGGGGCGTCAACTGAAAACATAAAAAAAAAAACGAACAGCCTTTTGCGTACTACAAAAACCCCAGTGTTCCCACTTGACGGCACGCCCGTTTACAACAAGAAACAGCTGCGCTACATAACATACTGCCGTGATCGGCCGCGAGCTTAAACCCGTAATCGGCAAAAATTTTTTATAATCTCAATCACAGACCAAATAATGAATTACAATTAACAATTAAAAAAAACTTCTGAAACAATAAACCAGTTTAAATTTTTACGTATTTCTGATGTTTTAAACAAAAAAAATCATAATGAAAAAAAACATTAAATTTTATAATAAACAATATAATTATAAATACCAAACAACATAACTTGTTACTTTTTAATAAGCCATGCTCACCGTCACCAGAGTTGGTAAGAACCCACGCCACTTTGTTTACACAAGATCTTGAATAAAACAACTTCGCCTGCAGGGTTGGTTTGGCGTTTTGTTTTTAAAGTCCCCACTGAAAATCTTTATATAATGAGGGGGTAGACTCAAAATAAAATTTTTTATTTTTTTTATTTATTAAACAATTAAATTTAAATTGCAGAGCAATTAGAAGACTCGATTTTCATTCCAGCCTGTGCCTCCTACAAGGCTTTGCCCGAAAATTTACTAGCCAGCATACTAATACATGGGCTACTACTGACACTGAGAAATAAATAGTCACATCGCTAATATGACTCCCAAATGAAATCCCCTTTCAGTATAACTACGGAGAATTAAGTCCAGGGTATAAATATGATTTAACATGGATGTGAAACCACCTGGTTCCTCCCCCCTTGAAGCCAAGGCAAATGTGACGGCAAAAACCCCCCCATTTGAACCAATAGCTAAGTACGAAATGTACCATCCCTTTAAATTTAAAGAGATAAGGGTAGTCAGTGCCACCATTCCCATACTAGGGTAGACACCCCTTTGGCGCCCCCCTTTAAACCCCAATGCGCGTAAGAAAAGGATGTCCTACCACTCTCCAAATAGACAAATGACCACTTTGGGTTTCCTTCCTATCCCACAAGACTGGCACTTTTTGCATTTCCCCCTCGTCACACAAAGCGAAACCCCCCTTCATCCCCTACGACTCATCGACCTTAGGCGTAAAAGTATACTCCTTCACCTAGCGTGACATTCCCAAGGACCCCCTACTTTTTCAGAACGGGGGCAGCCCCAGAATACCCTCTTCACTAGCAGTGAACCCCCAAGGCATCCCCTATTTTGTCATGAACGGTAGACAGGAAGAACTACCCTCTTCCCCTAGCGGACACCCCAAAGGCATCCCCTTTCTTCATGAATGTAGACGCGAAGTTTTACTCTTTCACCAGCAGTGACACCCCCAAAGCATCCCTACTTCCTCATGAACGGTAGACAGCAAAGGGATTACTCTCTTCCCCTAGCAGTGAACCCCCCAAAGCATCCCTACCCTATGAACGGTAGACAGCGAAGAACTCCCCTCTTCCCCTAGCAAGACACCCCCCAGGACCCCCCTAATCCACGTGAGTGGTCCACTACCCTCCTCATTACTTTTATGTCATGACGCGAGTAAAAATTAAAATTAATAAAACTAAAGATAAATGCACTTTAAGAGAAGAATTTTTAAGAAAAAGATAAACTACGGGAAATGGGTTAGATCAGTTAGGAAAAAAGGGCTAATGTAAAATCATTTAGTATTTCGTAAAAGAATCAAAGCAAACAGTCATGTGTGGTACCTATATGAACAACAAGAGGGGTTTTAGAAGGTAATTAAGTCAGTGGAGAAACATGTCACATGGAGGGGGGAAGGTTATATAAACCCAGGGGGCAGGTAGGGAGCAGGGTTATTTAGTTCACTCGGTTTTACTCGGCTCATTTTAGATCACTTTGGGTCATTAGGCGCATTTATATTCATTATTTTGTTTTATCTTTTCCCTTCTTGTGTTTTTAATTTTTTTAAAGGGGTTTTAATTTGGGGTCAATGACGACCCTGAATTAAGAAACATAGAAAAATGTAGTGCGGTGTTATTTTTACGGTTGCAATCAAGGGGGGGAGTACCATGCCATTTTTTTGATACGTAATAAATATCAAAAATAATACTAATAGTTTTATACAACTTCGTATTTCCTTCTCTTTGGGGGACACATTACCCCCGAACCCAATACGCCTCACATTTATCCCCAGGTTTTTTTCTTTCCCCATAAAAAGGTGGTGGCAGCTATAAGACCCGCCAGATCCACCCCATGACACTGGTGGCCAGCGGTGGGATTTTTTAAACCTTTATCAAAATTCAAGAAAAGGAAAGGAATAAAAAGCAAAGTTGTATAAACCCAGGATAGGATTTTTATAGGATGTGCATGTTGGAAATATACTGAGGATAAAGTCACAATTATACCAAATAATTTTTTTTTGAACGTGTTTTTATATAACAAAAAAAGAGGATAATAAGAAAAAAAGAATAAGGGGAAAGGAGTTCCTTCATTTACCAATCTATGGCGGATCGAGAAGTAGTGGGAGACGCTCACGGACATTTGGGGAGGCAACGCTAAGACGTCCAATTTGGGGTTTGGGTCAACCGAACGGTAAGGGAGGGAGGGGGGCCGGGAACAAAAAAAAATGAGGATGTGATAGTAACAATGTAGGCCTTTCAATGGCATGAGTACATTTTAGTGTTAAAGGCACTAATACGAATATAGGAGTAGCCCAAGTGCACCTTTAGCTAGATGATCGTACTTCAGTTTCTGCATTTTGTGAACTCATTTTGATTCAAAATAGGGATTAATAGATTCGGCACTGCATTGCCGGGGGAATTGGGAAAACCCCCATCGAGAACATAAAGTGTGGTTAATGGGTTATAGGAATTATACATAAAGGATAATAGGTAATCAGTAAACCCAATTTTTTAGATGCATTTAGGACAGAAAAAGTTGAAAAATTCTCCCCAAAAAAAAAATTTTTCCGAGATAGAACGGGTGAAAAATTTTTGAAAAATTCACCCAGATAGAAGAGTGTAAGTTATTAAATGTTCTACCGAGATAGAACGAGTGTAAAGTTCGAAAAGGTTCTACTGAGATAAACGGGAAAAAGTCAGTAGAGTTCTACACGATAGAGCGGAGGTAAAATCAGTAAAAAGTTCTACAGCGATAGAAAAAGGGGAAAATTATTAAAGTTTTACAGCGATAGAACGGGCGAGATAAATGTTTGAGGAACCAGAACGGAAAAGAAAAAAGGTAGAAATGTTCTACATAGATGGAACGATGAAAGAAAATAATATGTCTTCGGATATAGAAAAGGGAAATAGAAAGATTGTTTAAAGTATAGGCGAAACGTGAGAGAAGGACGGAGAAGGGGAAAAAACGGGTGAAGAACGAAGTTCTAGAGTTTTATAACTGGAATGTGGGAGGATTTGTTTTATAAAAGACGAGAGACGCAAAATTTAATATTGACACATGGCCTAGGTGTTGGAAATTTTGAGACCCCGAGACCTCAGAACGAGCGCCTCCAGCCCCTGGACGGATTATGATGCGCAGCCGTCTAAAAACTTTAAATTTACGCACAGCAAAAATGTTTAAAGCGTTTCCCAAAGTAGATTCTTAAATTACACGTTGTACTTAAAAAGATAATGGACTTCAAATAGTAAAGAGATACTAACTGTGTTACTTTTTGAGTGTCAATAAGGTAAACCGAAAAAGGGGTTTAAAGGTATAAAATTTTAATGTGTTCTAACAACCAAGTTACAGAGATATGGCAATAATAGTACGTGCGATAAGTAAGGTGGTCTTACACTCTTACCTACAGAACAGTCTGGACGATATTAGATGAGGAGCACATTAAGTCGTCAACTCTTGAGTGTAGACGCGAGATAATTATGTATTTTCAATGACGTTCGGAATAGCATATATTCTGGAAGGTTAATTTTATGATTTTAATTGTTTTGTGTAAAATTGATATGAGTGATAGTTGATCACAATTTTAGTTTTAAAATAGTACGAAAGCAGATTGGTTTAATTCGTTTTTACATTTTTTGGGTCGTTACTGGATACAACCCCCTTTGATTAGGGGGACTAAAATAGCATTGCCAAATTTGAGGAATGTTTTGCGATTGCATTTTTTTAATTTTGAAAAGGACATTTTTATGAAGTTTTTTAAATTGGGGTTGGGTTTAAACTGAATGAAATACAGGGCTATACAGGGGTTTTGGGGTTCCCCACAGTAAAATATGTTACTGTTTAGGTAAGTATTTTCAAAAAAATTCGCCTGATACGTTTGTCCCTTTCTTAAGTAAGCAGCAGTTATAGTTCGGGTTTTAAATTTAGACTTGATGGGGTCTTGTCCAGCGATTTATTTTTCACTGACAGAAAATTTTTCATTTTTTTAATGCACAAAAAGCGTGCAGCATGCGCACCATTTTTTTCATTAAAAATAAGTAAAATGTTTTTGTTTTTTTAAGCACCCTTTTGCTTTAAAACTAATGCAAAACACATTAAATTTTACATTTTCCGCATAAATTTTAATGCACCCAAAAATGAAGTTTTTTCCACCCCCAGATTGGTATGAAATCCATTTCCATATGTTTATTGAAATTAATGCCAAATCAGTTATTTTTACCACGTGCATTAAATGTAAGTACCCCAGGGGGAGTCTTTTTTTGACATTGAGCATGAAGTTTCATGCAAACAGTGGGTTTAAATTAATGAAATACATTGAAAAATTTTTAAACCTGTGCATTAAAAGTTATGCTCCAAATGTGCAGAATTTTAGTACACAATATACATAGAGATCAATACACAGTATTTTCATTGAAAAAAAATGCAGATTGTTGAAAAGTGGACATGACATTTTTTTTTAATGATTACATGTGCAGCATTTTGATGCACAAGTTAAGAAATTTTAGTAATTGTTGCATTAGAATATGTACATTCACCCCAAAAAGAAGTTTTTTGCATTAATTATAATGTATTACATAGGCATTAGTTTCATGCACTTTGGCCATGGTCTGTCAAACCCCATCTGATACAATGAAATTAATTATCTGCGTTTAAATTTTGTAAGTTTATCACATTATTTGTAATGCGCATTGTGAGCTGGAATATATGCCTCGTTGGCTATATTTCTGGTGTACACTTTTACGTTTTAATTGATTCACATAACATGACACGTTTTAATAAGATTAACGTGCGTTATTCTTGCCAATCAAAGTAGGCTAAATAATAAGTGGTGGAACAATAATTAAAAATTGATTGAAATCACTCGTATAATCGTATACATTTTTGTGAATGTGAAAAACATAACAGTGACACCATAAAATAGTACAGGAAATGAGAGGAGCTCAAACGGAGGTAAAGAATTTCGTTAAGAAAATACTACTCTAACAAGGTTCAAACGAGATTAATAATTAACAAGAGTAGGGTCTATATCCCACAATCACAAAAAAACGAATTGGTACATGAACATCTAAGAACCAAAGTAAGATGTAGTTGGTTCCTCAAGAAAGTAAAAATAAATAAAATAATATTACTTTTAAATAAATATTACATTTAATTAAGGGAAAAAAAAGGTACATTTAAATACTGCATTGGGCATAAAAGGTTGTCAATCATAAGTTAAAGCAATTAAGGTGGCCCAAGTGTCCATATTGCAAGTCTTTAAACTCTTGTTGTGCGGGAGGCAAATACATAAGTACACATTATAATATGCTAAAAAAAAACTAGCAATCCCACGAAAACGGCTATGTTACTTGGATTCGTGAAGAATTTTCGGTTTAGGAATATTTATAAATACAGAAAAACAGACTGAAAGGCTGGATAATAAAGCTTCCTCACCTGAAGAAGGGCAAAATCATTTGGAAAAAACC
>JAMZAV010015644.1:0-12275 GCA_024449915.1 Sweltsa coloradensis | reverse complement strand
TTCCCCTTTAAAGGTTGGGGGTTTGTCAGTAAAGCACCAGTTTTTACCTAGTCCATTTAGTCTGCCCCCGGGATAGAATTTGAAAACATAGGTACCTTTTATTTTCGTTTAAAAACCCTCTTTAAATTAATTATCTGTTTGAGTCATTGCATTTTTTGAAAATTTTTTGATATTGTTTCTGTACAAAACAGCTATATTCCCCCCAGTGGCTAAAGGGGGTTTGGAAAAAGGGCTTAAACCGTTCACTGGTATTTAAATCCTTCAGGGGAAACAGGTCAGGTTAAGACAACATAACTATAAAGTACTACCATTAGACAAGAGAGGCTCAAAATAAAACCAAATAGTTAAAAGTTCATTAATTTAGAAATTTTGAAAACTTACGGCAGCCATTATTTGGGTTTTAACCATATTTGGTAAAATTTTGGCCCATAGCTCTTATGCTGTCTTGTAAGCGACAAAGATTATAGTTATAAAAGTTTTAATCCAAAACCCTTTTTTCATTGTTCACCTGAACTGTAAGCACGGGAGAAATTTTAATTCTCCCGGCATAAGGTCGGAACCCTCACCCCCCCTGTACAAACTCTGACCTGACAACTGAATCCCCCATGCAAAAAACGCATTTAAGGGGCGTTCCACCCGGGGTGAAAAGTCCCATTAAAAATTTTCGTCGTTATTATGTTTATATTGTATAATATAGTATCTAGAAGTCAAATTTTAAATTTAAAAAAAAAAAAATTAAAGGCATCCGGGGTTTAAAGACTTCATTTTTCATCTGTTGCGAAAAAAAAAAAAAATACTGGTTCAAACCGGCAAAATTTTGGGTGTGCCTTTAGAGTAAAGTTTCAAGAAAGTTTTAAAAAAGGCCTTGTAAATTTTTCGATAATAAAAACGGGAAATTTTTCTCGCTACTGTACGTATTGTCTAGAATTTTTTTGTCTACCTGCATTTTTGCTACAATGGTATAAAAGCAGGGAGATAGAGGGAAAGGGAAATGAAAACTAGCGCCCAGGTGGGCCCACTCTGCTCTGGGTGACCCCCTTGCGGGGAAACCCCAGGCTTGGTACCCGCTTCCTTCCATCGCGATCTGTACAAAGCTTCCACGAGGATCAACAGCACCCCAGGGGGGAGAGGTACTTCCAGCAGATCAGCCAGTAGAGCCCGGGGGTCGCTTTCCGGTCATCAGCTCGATGTCATCGGCGAACCGAAAAAAGGTAACAAGAAATTTAAAATAAAAAATTTTGTCATTTCCACGGTCGTTGTTAGGTGACATTTATACCTCTTCACGGCCTGTGGCAAATAAAAAACGTGACCAAACCAACTTGGAGGAAGAAGACCCCTTTTGGGCCCGGGGGAAATTTTTTCGGGGGCTTTTCCCTATGGCATGGGACTCTTCCCAAAGCAGAGGCAAGCACACAAACCCGTGGCTCAAAGGCAAAGTTTGCCAACACCTACTCCCTTTTAAAGGGGGCCGAAAGCGTAAGAGACCGCGATGCACTCGAAGAAGCGATGATCAGAAGGGAAAGTACCGCTGAAGTTATCAAAAGAGCACGAAGACGTAGCTCCCCGGCACCGTGAGAGAAACCCATCGAGTGAGACAGCACCGAGCAGGGGGACCCCGGTGGGGGATCTTTTGCGGGGGTTTGGGAAGAGTTTCATGCCACGATGGAGGGACCACCCCCTCCGGGGTGCCAAACTGGGAGGATCCCGGGGGTGAAGAGCACGGGGAAGAAGAGGACGGCCCAGAACTGAGCGCCGGGGAACTGGTTGAGGGGTTTCCCGTGAAGATGATAAAGGGAAAGGCCGGTGGGGGAGGCAGACTGTAAGCAGACAAACAGAACGTGTGCACACAGAGCAGAGTTTTGGCAATACACAGAAACTGTGTACACTAGTTCAGACTGTGGAGAAACTTTTCATCTTTGTACATTGAACAAACTTTTAAAGCAGGTAAAAATACACCAGCGGCAGATGTATCAGGGCAAATAAGACCTTGATTTTAATGTTTTTCAACGACAAAAACTTTGTGGAACGGGATTTTTTTATTTAACATCTTCCATTTTGGAAAGGATAGTGAATACTTACCTTTTAAAAATTAATTTTTTTACGATCACCCCCTTAAATTTTTAAATTCACTTTCATGAAACCTTTTAGAGACCAAGGATTTTTAGGTAGCCAACCCCCCTATATGTACTCAAGTAAGGAATAAGCAATGTCTTCTTTGTCCAGTTCCTTTTAAAGGGCGCATGGGGTTATGTGGGCATGAGAAACGCCCTCTCTGCCAGACCCCCCGTGACCCCCGATATCTCCCCTCTGGGGGGGTAGCGTGACAACGACACGGGGGGCAGAAAAAAAGCCAATCAACTTTCGCTTGCGCTCTTCCAACATCGCTGGGATCATCGTCGCCTTGAAAATAAAACAAAAGGTTTTAAAAAAAGTAAATTTGTTTTAAAAAATCAACATAAACAACAATCTTTAGTGGCTATACTTTTTTGTAAAAAAAAAAATTATTACAATAATATGAGTTAAGGAAGGAAGGGGGTTTTTAAAAAGTTTGAGGTGGGCATAGGAAGAGTGGCGAGATTTTTTGGACACATGAAAAGAATGAAAACGAAGGGGGGTTGCAAGATTAGCAGGGAATAAGAGAAAAAATTTGGGAAAGATCAAGGAAAGGTGGAAAAAAGCATAGATGAGGGGGGAAGTGTCTTGGGTGGAGTAAAATTTGGGGAAAAGATGGTGAGAAACCGAAGAAATGGGGGGAACTGATGAAAAAAATAAAAAAACAAAAAAATTATTTGTCTTTTTGAGCGAGCGTAGCGGCGTCTCCACCCCAAAATCGCAAAAGGAGGGTTTAACTCAAAGCTCTTATGGCTCGAATGTCTGTTTTTTTTCTTTTTTTTTTCTGCCTTCGGTACGGGTCGCACCGTTTCTTGATCGACCTGAAATTTTGCACACATGTAAAAAACCCCCTATGGGGGTTTTGTAATTTTTTGTGGAAAAATCTTAAAAAAGTAAAAATTTAAAAAAGTTAATCGAAAGTTTTTTTTTAAAACAAACGGCGACAAAACTGGGGGGCCAAATCATTTAGAATGTCCGTCCGGAACGATATGTTAATTTTATTTTAAACCGATAAGAGTGAAGGGAAAATTACATTCAACAAATACCTTTTCCCAGGCAACGGAAAGTCGCGCGCTTTTTTTGGCTCATGATAGGGGTTTTACGGAGCCTCGGATCGTTTTTAAATTTTGCCACCCGCAAGTTTCCCTCCCGTTTGAATGCCATTAGTTTTGTGGAAAAATCGTCCAAAAAGTTTAAATTTAAATTTAAATTTAAATCAAAATTTTTTTTTTAAACAAAGGCAAAAATCTGAGGTACCCAAAACATTTAGAATGCCCCCCCGTCAGAATATTTAATTTTATTTTGATCCGATAAGTAGTGTAGATAAAAATTACATTTTAAAAAAAGAACGTTTTATGGCAACGAAAGTCGTACAAAAATTTCTGGTCACAGTTTTGCCACCTAGAAGTAATCAAGATTTAAAAATATTTTTCCAAAATTTTTTTTCAGTGGCTTTTTTTTTTTTTTTCTTTAAAACGGGCAAGCCCTTAAAAAATTATTGGGATGTAAAAAAATTATGGGTGTCGTATGGGTCGTGTTACGTACCGGGCTTTGCCCCAAAAACGCGACGGGGTTTAAGCGTTTTCCTAGTTAAAAGGCAGCTAAAAACCAAAAAAACCTCAGTAAATGGAGTAATCCTAACTTGAGCATTGTTTTGGAAATGGGGGTTAAAAAAAATGACTTTTTAAAGTGTTAGAGATCCTGCCCCCAATGGTTGCTTTTCTGCCCCGCCGGCCCCCCAAAAAAATGCAGTTCTCTAGATAAGGGGAACTTCAAACACACTGCGTCGATCTGCGCGGTTTTATTCATGCTGATGATAAAATAATACCGATGTTCGGCGGTACCAAAGGGTTCGGCCATTGTCGTGGGGACTCTAGCTTTTCACTTTTAAATCAAATCGTATGGTCGATGAATCTTCAGGGAAAAGAGTCAAAATAAAGGTAAAAAAAAATAATTTATAAATTGTATTTTCTCTACTGATTTAAGCAACAAAAATCAAATTTATTTAGTCTATGAATTTGTCCAATTTAATTTGTGTTACAAAAAATAGCAAAATGTACTCAGGTACCGGAATCAAATTACTCTTTCTTTACCTCCCCTTTAACGGAGTGTATAAATGACCATTTACAACAAATGTGTAATTTAAATTTGTCTTTTTAGGTCTAATATTGAAAATTTTCTTTCAGAATCTCCCTTTTAAAAAAAACTTCGAGCTTTTACTGTTAATAATGCAAAAAACGAATTAAATGTGAAAATAAATTTAAAAAAAAAGAACCATCCCTTATTTACAAATTTTGATATTAATTTTATCCCCCTTTTATGTTATTTTAAAAAGTGCTCCATTTTTGTTGTTTGATGTTAAATATGAAAATACACAAAATTTAATTGCAAACAAACTTTTTTCGGTTTAAAATGGAAATTAAATGCTTGTTTTTTGATAATGTCCTTCACAAAGATAGAAGAAAGTAAGAATCACTTCGTACAGCCAAATTCAGAAATAATGTGATTTTACCTCATTTGACTCTGCACTCCTTGCGAACCATCGGTGTACAAAGAACTTAGTTGAGCAGAAATAGAATAGAGAAAACAAACTTCTTAATATCTTGTACCTATCAAGTGCGTTCGTAAAAGAAGTATACGTCATCAAAATTTTTTGCTTTTATCGTTCCCTCAACCATTTTCCCCTTTCTGCGTTTAATGTAGAAAAATATCTAGTGCAAAAGTGGAGAAACGTTAAAAGGGGCACAACATTAAGAAAAAAAAAAATTTTTTCCCAAATTTACCCCAGATGGGTTCGGTCAAAACTAGGGGCTCCCAAAAGCGCGTCTTGCAAATTGCCAACATCCTTTTTAAAGCATTGTGGTAATTTAGTAACCATGTGGGGCCCCTTTTTAATCGTGTCCTTTGTTGTTTTTTTTATACAATCTAAAAGGTTTTTTTTTTGAATTATACATTTTCGAAGTTAAATTTGTTAAATGTGATCAAAAGTTCTTTTTTTTGTTAAATAAGCGTCTTGTACTGAGGCCCCCATGGAGGTCGAAAAGCGCATGACATCGAAAACAGTCCAAAGAAACAATAAATATATGCAGGAAGCGCAAGTTGACTGTTTTGTGGCCCTACGTTCACCCATGTTGGAAACTCAGGAAAAGTTGTGGGGTTCTTTACCGAATCCCATGTTTAGAGACACAATGGCCCGGGAAAAATGGACGTAAAGATTAGAAGGAGACCATGAGGGGTCTCGGGAGCATTTTTTGTGGACAGGGTTGAGGAAGGAAGGCGATGAGGCCGCCAAAGCAAAGGCCTAGCGAGAAGAAGATTGAGCCCAGCTTGAGCCACACGAATGGGTCCATGAGAAACCCCACTGTAGAGGAAAAGACTTCAACGTGAGGCGCATGGGGGAACAAAGTCCCCCATATACCAGGCTTGCAAAATATAAATACAGTCACTACACATAGTTGCCAACACATAAAAATTCAGATCATAATGAAGATAACTACCCTTTTACATTCTGATTGATCGCCATGAACAAGTTGAGAATGTGAAAAAATTGTGATATGTACATTGTAAGGAATAGTATAAATAGCAATGGATTTCATGAAAATTCTTTTCTATAGCATTTCCACAATTCGTTACTTAAGAGTAAAAATATTATTAACATGTTCTCGTACTCTTACATTTAACTTAATAAATTTTGCAAACTGTAACTGTCTGGGTTCCAATAATCAGTTGCCTTTTACTTTCAAAAGAACCCCTTTTTTCCAAGCTTATCAAACAATCTTAAGAAAAAGAAAGAGAAATAAACCTATGTAGAGAAAGTTCCTTACCTTGGGAATGAAGAGATGCCTGACACCGTCGCCCATCCCCTTCAATGTAACCCCCCTGAAGAAGAAGATGATGAGGACGATGTAGGGGAATGTCGCTGTGACGTAGACGACCTCCCAACAAAAGCGATCCCCTTGTCATGCAATGTAGAGGGAAACCCAGCGTGGCGAGGCGATCCCGATTTTTCCAGTTGAAAGCCTCCGGGGTGTTGATGTCGTCTGACACCATCGAGTCGTGCGATACCAGAAGATGGGTGGGTCCCCCACCTCAAAACCCCCCAGTTATCAAGTTAGCGAATACAGTGTGGTGTCTCCGTTTGTAACTGCAGTGTGTATAATCATCAGTTTCTTTAGTTTGAATTTATGTCAATATTAATTTTATGTTTCATAATCAGATTATGAATTTTAACTGCTTCTCAAAGGACAGCAAACACGACTGACAATAATTTGTACAAAACATTAACAGTATATCAATTATCAGAGTAATATCACCAGCCATCTATTTATGTACAATGTTTTATATTAATGCATAATGGAAAGCATGTGCCATTCAAATATAAATAATTGAACGTTAACATTGTGAAGAAATGATGGGAGCATTCACATCATCGCCTTTTTTTATCTTTTGCCCCATGTTGGGCGCCAATTGTAAATCGATTTAAACTTTTCTTAAATGAGAATACAAAAAAAACGAAGTTGTTGTTATTTTATTTTATTTTATTTTATTATTATTATTATTATTATTATTATTATTATTTTTTTATTATTATTATTATTATTATTTTATTATTATTATGTGGTTCTTATTTTCAAACAATCTCAGGAAATTTTGGGTTTCCGGGGTATACAAAAGGGCGGGGTGAGGCCCAAGCCCAAAAAGTTTACTTTAAAAACAGCGTGAAAAATAAGTATAGTACACATATTACTGTAGAAAAATTTAAAACTAATTAAAAAAAATAATAAAGATGAGTGGATAAAAAAAATCAATAAAGTTCTATCTAAAACAAGCAATTGATGCAAAATCTTTAGGAGGAGAAAGAAAAGGGGAGAGAGAGAAGAGGGGGAGGGGAGGAGGAGAGAGAGAGAAAGAGAGGATTCTGCAAAAATTTTCACTAGGGGCACTTTTGAAGGATGACTGCTTTCTGATGCTGATGTAAAAATTTTTAAAGACCCGGCATTGTAGGCTGGAGAAGGAAGTGGTATGACTCCATGGCTGAGATCACGATGGGCACGCAGTAAACATTTTTCATTTTCCAAATTCTTTTATTTTTGTTTAAAATTTTTTGATATTTTTCCCCCTTAGTGTTCTCGGTGTTAAATTTTTTTTACTCATGGGATCGCAATGTCAATTAGATATGTAATTCTTTTAGTTTTTATCGCATAAAATGATGCCCGGTTTGTTGTGGTCTATGGTTTTTGCTGTTTAACCTTTTTCCCAATACATTATAAATTCTGCATTTTCGATCTAGTGCGGGAGAATACTTGTAAAAAGGGGGTGGATGAAAAGTAGATGTCGTTCATTCCTAATTTTGATAAACTACTTTGTACCTGTTTTATGCCTACGAGTACCACGTGTGGCATTGAAGGGGAAAACCCAGCTATAACGGGTCATTGTCTCCGAAAAATTTTTTGCTTTTCTACCATATCTTTGTCTTTGGATTTTGATGATAAATTTTTTATGTTTTTGGGTATTTAAACCTGTCTTGGATGGCGAAATAAATCTTCGGTTTCAGAAAAACAAATTCCTTTGTGAATCATCTATGTTTAAAAATGTCAATATTTGGCTGCTGTGCTTTTCGGGACTCCCAAAAGGTTTTAGTATTCCAACATTCATTTTTATTTAAATCTTCTATGTATTTTGGATGGAAAGAATGTCATTTAGCCTGAGGGGATTATAGTTTTATCTGGGAGTTTTAATTTCTTGGTAAATGGATGTAAAATTTAAGAAAGTATGATCGGTTTGAACTTGCGAATAGCACAATGACCGAATATTTACCAATCCTTTTCCCCCTTTCCCGGGGGTATATATCCTTTCAGAAGATGCTTTTGGGTGGTGAGTTCTGAGAAGGTCTTTTGGGGTTTCTTGTTAAACGATCTGGCCACAAGCCCCACATTGCCCACTTCACAATACCAAATAAAAAGGTCAGATTGGTAAACCCCAGCTTTTAATCCCTTGATTTTTACCCCCCCCCTTTAACATTTGTTTTTAAGATATTTTTAACTCTATTTTCATATTTTTTTAAATACATTTTTTTAATTCCTTGTGGTTAAAAATAATGTTTTGCCTCTTTCCTGGGTTTTGTATTTTTCTTCGCTTTTTTTTATGTTAAATTTTTCTTGACCAACACCAATTTGGTAATTGTCAGTTTTTTGCAATTTTCCACTTTCATACATTGAAGAATTACTAATCCAAATTCCATATGAAGCTTCACTGATAATTTTACTAGTAAATTTAAAATTTTGAGCTTTTCTTTTGTTTTTTCATACATTTAAAATCACCATATACAGCAGATGTTTATCCTTGTCATTATTTTTTTAAGGTAAGGCGTTTTCCCACTTTTGTTTGATTAAGTACTTATAGGGGTTTTAATGCAGAAAAACCCCATAGAGGGCTAAGGTGTCCCCTGAAGACCCCTCTTTTTATTGCCATTTTTTTCAATATAACAGAATTGGGGTTTTTTTTGTATTTTTAAATTTCCCATAAAATTCTGAGATGCTTAAGCACCGTTATCAACTGGGGATTTACCTATACAAATAAAGAACTTTGATTAACCAATCGTGCGGAACCGAAACAAATGCTTTTTGAGTTATGTAAGACTGATAGTTCCCCTTTTTGTCATTTTCATGTTTTGTAACAATACTATCAATTTTAAGTGCCTTACATCCATATGTTTTGTGTGCATCCTTTCTGCCCCCCGCTAAAAATTTTATTTTGATAAAAGTTTGTTTAATTCAAGTAAAGATTGATGTAGAATTTTAAAGGTTGGCAGCAAAATGATGGGTCTATAATTTTTTTTTTGGGCCGATCTGTCCCCTGTCTTGAATTCAATGGTTATACCTTTAGTAAAGAATCCTGGAACAAAGGGGGTTGTGAAGTACTTGGTTTTTAAAAAATCTTTAGTTTTCAATGCCTGGCGTTAGTCTTTTTTCCCCCAAAAGTTTTGTATCCATTACTCCAGGAGCTTTCCAATTAAGGTTTTTTTTATTGCATATGTGTGTGTCTATATTTACACTAATCCGGGATTTCCCCAATTCATCTGTTTTTTGTTTTATTGAGGGAAACCATTCGGCCCGCGGTTTAAAATCTTTTTGGTTTGACCCAAAAGTTTCTCCAATATTCCTCCCAAGGGTTCTTTAGTAGGAGGGAAATTGTCGTTGTCAACCAAACTTTGTTTCCCAGTTTCCGATAAAAACATTTTTTCATTACCTTTAAACAATTTTTTTTTCTTCGGTCCCCCTGCACACCACAAAACTTTTTTTAAACGTGCCGAGAGCTTTTTAATTTTGTTTCATAGTGTCCAAAAGTCTTCACATTTAATCTGAAATCTTTTTTCACAGGGTTTTTCTGGGTTTTTTAAAAAAACTGGAACCTTTTTCCCAGGGACACCCCATGTGTTTTTTTAGATTGCTGTTTGATGTCCCAAATCCCCCCTTAGTAGTTGATTCTATTTCTAACCCTTTTTTCCATTTTTTTCCTCCCTTTTGGTTTTGTCCTATTGTTTTCTGAATTTCTTTGGTTGGGTAAGGGGAAAATTGAAATTTTTGCTACAGTGACTGCTCCACAAAATACAGCCAGGAATTTTCATGAAAGGTTTGGGTTAAATTTCTTAAATATTTTTCCAATTTTTATTCAGACAGTTTTTGTAATGCATAAATTTTTTTTTGTAATAATCTTTGGGGAAGTTCGGTCCTTTTGAAAAGGGGTTGTTCAATTTTCTAAAGTTGTTTTAAAATCTATTTTTATATGTTCTGCGTCGGTTTCCACATTATTTATGTTCTCACCGTCTCTTCCATGGCCTGAACCCCATGCAACTGTGCAGGGTCGTCTAACGTCGTCAGATTTGAGTTATCTCGCTGTTAATTTAAACCCGATTTCTCTTATTTGGTCGATTAATCTTTTGAGATATTGTTTTTTTAAAAATATATGAAGTCTATCTAAAACTTTTGTTTGTTATTTTAGTTTTGGAAATTGTAGTTGCTCCCCGTATAACCGCTGTCCCATCCAGGTAAAGGCCCGTCTTTTCATTTGTTCACCCTAAAGAAGGAGCGCATAATTTTTTTCATTTCATTGACCCTTTTTTTCTTTTTTGGGTCTCCGTTTGTTTGTTTTTGGGAGAGACTATGGCGCCCGGGATTCTGAGTGGGCCCTGGCCCTAAATAAGGGTTCTTTAGATCGTCTCTCCATTTCCCATTAGTTCTAAGTCTTTTCATAATTCGTTCCTTGATTTAAATATTGTCTCGCTTTGTTTTCAATGATGTTTTTTGACCCCAATTTTTTTCAAAATACATTTTTTTAAAACTTTTTATCTTTTACAGAATGAAAAACAGAACCTAATACTTCGTTTATACCGACATTAATATTAAAACTGGATAACTTTGTAGAAAACACGCTTTTTCCACCGCAAATCTGCAATGTATACAGAGCACATTTTTTCACTTGAAGGCAGACTAGATTTTGCTTGGTTTTTATTTTTATTATATTATTATTATTTTTATTTTATTATTTTTATGATTCATAGCATTTTTCAAAAATTTCCCCCGACGGGGGTTCGAACCCAAAACCCTCCGGCTTAACGGCCATAGCTCTACCAATTGAGCTCCCGGGGGCCCACAGAAAAACCTTTACAAAAATGTTTTTGTTGGTTTGTTGACCTCCATGACAAAATCGAACAGAAGACTGCAATGTACTGAAAAATCTAAAAGATCACATGGATAAATCCAACACATCTCATCTCCATGATTGGGTATATGAATTAAGATTTTAAGAAAAACCCGTTTTAAGGACATATTTTATTGATTATAGCAGTTGTCGAAAAATTTTCCCCCGAGGGGGTTCAAACCCCAGAACCTTTCCCGGGCAAAAACGTGCCATAGCTCTACCAATTGAGCTCCCGGGGACCACGAACAAAACCTTTACTAAACGCTATTTTTTGTGATTTTTGACCTCCATGACAAAATCGAACAGAAGACTGCAAGTAGCTGTAAAATTTAAAAGATCACATGGAAAATCCAACAATCTCATCTCCCATGAGTTGGGTAGTAGAAAAAAGATTTTTAAGCATAAGCCCGTTTAAAGGACATAGTTTTTGATTCATAGCGTTGCGAAAAAGTTTCCCCCGACGGGGGTTTCAAACCCAGAACCCGGTTTAACGTGCCATAGCTCTCCCCAATTGAGCTCCCGGGACCACAGAAAAACCCTTTTACAAAATGCTATTTTTGTGATTGTTGGCCTCCATGACAAAATCAAAACAGAAGACGAAAGTAGCTGTAAAATCGAAAATACATGGATAAACCCAAACAATCTCATCTCCCATGATTGGGGTAGTAAAAAAAAATTTTAAAAGATAAGCCCGCTTTAAGGAATATTTATTGATTCATAGCAGTTGTCGAAAAGTTTGCCCCGACGGGGGTTTCGAACGAAAGGGCCGGGGGTTCTGGTTCAAAACCCCAGTCGGGCAAATTTTTCGAAACTGCTATGAATCAATAACTATGTTTTTAAAGGGGGTTTATGCTAAAATCTTTATTCATCTCCCCAACTCATGGGAGAGAGAGGGTTTTTTGGATTTACCATTGATCTTTAAATTTTGACAGCTACATTGCGTCTTCTTTTTCGTTTTGTCATGGGGGGCAAAAATCAAAACAAATAGCGTTAGTAAGGTTTTGTTCTGGGCCCGGAGCTAAATTTGGTAGAGATGGACTTAAACCCGGGAGGTCGGGGTTAAACCCCAGTCGGGGAAAAATTTTTTCGAAAAATGCTTAAATCAAAAACTATGTCCTTAAAGCGGGCTTATGCTTAAAAAATTTTATATTCATACTACCCCCTCAGGGGGAGATGAGAGTGTTTGGATTTTCCATGTGATTTTTTCAGATTTTGACGACATTGCAGTCTTCTGTTGGGTTTTATGTAGGGGAGGTAAACAATCACAAAAAATAGCAGTTTAGAAAAGGTTTTGTTCTGTGGCCCCCGGTAGCTCAATTGGTAGAGCTATGACACGTTAAGCCGGGGGTGGGGTTGAACCCCAGTGGGAAAACTTTTTCGAAAAATGCTTAAATCAAAAATTTTCCCAAACCCCAAAAAATTTTATTTATCCCCTTGAAAGAGGGTTTGGTTTACCAATCTTT
>JAMZAV010015641.1:0-11417 GCA_024449915.1 Sweltsa coloradensis | reverse complement strand
GGGCTAGGATACCCCCCAGATATAACGTGTAATAAGAAGAAAAGGGGGTACTTTGGTCCCTAGGGCTAGGATAGCCCTCACGATATAACGTGCATTAAGACAAAAGGGGGTACTTGGTCCCTAGGGCTAGAATATACCCCCCACGATATAACGTGTAATAAGACGAAAGGGGGTACTTGGTCCCTAGGGATAGGATACCCCCCACGATATTAGGTGCAGTAAGATAAAAAGGGGGTAACTTGGTCCTAGGGCTAGTATACCCCCCACGATATAACGTGTATAAAGACAAAAGGGGGTACTTGGTACCTAGGGATGGAATTGTCCCCACGATATAACGTGTAAAACAACGAAATGGGTTACTTGGGCCCTAGGGCTGGGAGCGCATAGAAATAAAAAGTTTAATATAAGCCTTTTACAGGTATTTAAGTTAGGGCCTACTTTTGTATCCCCTAGCACAAAAATCTATTCCAAATTACATTTGTATCAGTTTGTTATTGTTTTATGTTCGTCCTCGTCTAATTAAATGATTTTATTTCATTTTTTACTCAAATGTCTTGTTTTTGTTTTTTTATGTTGCAAACAATATGGGACTGGCGGATGAAGCCTTCAATACTAAATTTTGTCATAGAGAGTTGATGTTGGTTTTGTTTTGTCGTAATTGTGTGTGATGATGCTAGTGCAGAGTATTTTTTTGATTTTGTTTTGAATGGGGATTTATTGATTTTTAGTTTTTGTTTAATTGAAATCTACGGCTTTCTTCAAATATTTTTGAAATAGAAAATTCATTAAAGAAAATAAATTTTAAGTTAAAAAAATACTCCTATTCATAATGAACACTCTCTCTTAATTAAAAAAACAAAAACATCGAGTCTCTATCTTAATATTTTAGTATTATCAAATCTAGATCCAAGATAAATAAATGGTCTCAAAAAGTGATCCTGAGATACTGCTAGTAAGTGTCGACAACAAATTTGTGTTTTTAGTTATATACAAGGCATATTGAGAACCCGGCATACAAAAAAAATAGTTAAAATATATTAATTGTATATTTTTTTTTTTTTTGACAGTGTCTAAATGAATCGAAAAAGTGACAAAATGAAGATTTTTTTTTTGTTTTTTTTTTTTTTAATTTCCAGTGGTGTAGTGGATAATAGTACCACAATCCAACAAGTAACTATAGAGACTTGGCAATAATCACTACATGCGGTACAAAGAGCAGGTCTTTGGCCACGAATGTGTTACATTCTATTGTTATTTAGTAATACTATAGCAATATTACTTCTTTATTAAAATTTTATTTGGGGAGGTTAATAACTAGTTGTAAAACCTCGTTAACCAACAGTATGAAAATTCGTATAATCCAGAGGTTACGAGGGTTTGGGGGATTTTGAATATTACAACTCTTTAAGAGTCTGCAATAGCTTGAGAGTCGAAAACGTACATATTCTGGAGCGAAAATGTTGGAAAGTATTGGATCAAACGGAATCGGGTGTTTTCCTATCATTAGATAAGGACTTTAACTACACACGTAAACAAAAAACATTCTTAAGTTGTGTTTAATATTAGCGCTAATAGGTTTGCAAAGGATCGAAATCTCGAAATTGTCCTATGCCAATCTATTTTTGAGCTAGTAGTACAGTGAATAATGAAAACAGATTGTCATCGGGTGTGTGATTTTTTACGAGAGGAAAAAAATATACTACAGACACCGAAAACAATCACCTGCCCATATTTCGCGGTCAGTTTTTTGTATCTTTAAGCAAGTGCTCCTTGCCAAACCATCAAAAACAGAGGGACGAATATTATTTAAATAACGCAATAACATGAGACCTGTTTACATTGAAGTTCATAGAGTATCTATGTACTAAAGTCAAAAATATTTGTATTTTCATTACCCGCGTACCCTGAAAACATAGGCGAAATATAGCAAATTTCACTGAACTGTGGATGTGTTGTTGGAGAAAGTGGCGCCCTCTACCGAGCTGGGGTTCGCCCACGCCCGTAGCTCTCATATTAGTGGCCCTTAGGTGTTATCTAGGAGGAGCGAGTAATCTGATTGGTGGAACGAATATCCAGGCCTATCTGATGTTTTGCTATGCTCTGTCGGTGCGCCATTACAATTATATGTTGATTAGATCACTCTATGGAAGAGATCTTTGAAAATATTTTTCGCATGTTTATATACGTGGGAGATGTGTTTGCAGCGTCATTGTTTTACTGACTAAATCCCGTGCTCAAATTAGTACTTGTTGTAATAGTGATCAACATCTAAATCTATGAAACTGCACAATCTTCATGCGTATAGCCTACTAGTATTAATTTAGTCTGTAAAAAACCTCAATTCCATTGAAATAATCGTCACATTAATTTCTTCTTGCGTTCCTTGAAAGTTATTTATGATGTAATACACGGTAAGATTATTCTAGATAGGAGAAAAAAAAAACCATAATATGACAAAATTATCCGTGGCCTGGATAGTCTGGCATAGCCAGGACGTTACAACTATTTTATCGGAAGCCCGTGTGCACCCTATGCTGGGGTAATGTGATCAACTTTATCAGTTTCTCTGGGGTTTGGGGTAGTGGGGGGCACCGCTTCACCAACACCAGCCTTCTCCGACGAACCACTCTTTCTCCTTGTTATATCACGAATATCTCCTACTGTGATTCGGTCCTAGTGCAGGTAGAGTCTACAGCCACATCAAGATTAACATCCGACCTACAAAAGATTTTTCTCTGTGTGCCTACTCTCTAATTGTAGCACGATTCTCTATTACTAGCGCTATGCCTGTACGCAAACACTGCACCATCGACGTAACCTCTCCCGCAAATTAAAAAATTCACACTACATAGAGAAGACACAGTGGAAAGCTACATAATTACCAGACCCCACCAAACCACGAGAAAAGCAATACACGCGAACAACGTTGTACATAGCTCAGAAATCCTGAGCAGACATCCCTGACCTTAGTCGCTACCTACAGACGCTGCTTTACCCCTATAAGCTATCTTATTATCATTATTATTCGAGAATTATGCTATTATTATTTAATGATATTATTATTTATAATATTTTATTAATAAATAATAATATTTATATGAATATTAATATTAATATTTATTTAAATAAACTATTTAATGTTGGTAAGAGCCAGGCCGGTTAGTTATGGCCGGGGTTCGATCCCGCGGTGTAGTCACTTTTTTAATTTATGTCTTAAGTACTATATATATTATCTATATATATTATATATATATATATATATATATATATATTATATAATAGTGACATAATTTTTTGTAAAACTCGTAATTTTTTAATCATATTTGTATCAAGATTCGTGTAAAAAAGACTCGTTTAAATCTCCTGTTCATAACAAATAATAAAACAAAAATTCGTCTTTGCTAAGGTTCATCCCCCCAGACCCCCCCCATTCTGCACGCTCTTGTATTGCCTGGCCGCGGTCCACCCCCAAAAAAAAAATACCCCCCCTCCCTATTCAACCCCCCCCCCCCCCCCCCCCCCAATTCAAAACCCCTTAGATTATTTTGATGAAAACCATGACTATATCTACGTACCCCTTTAACTAGTCGTGGGAATTGATCTTTTGTGGTTACGAACATGTTCGTCCCCCGGCTCCCCCCAAACAAACAAGGGCTGTGTTAGGCGACTTGCTGCAAGATGGTTTGCCTCTCTAGTAGACAATTGTCTCCTCCGACTGTTGATAGGCCTACTAATTCATGGACATTTTCTAAACGTAGATCTTCCAATTTGTTAGTGCTAATGAAAAATGTCTCATTACGCACACTTACGAGGCTAGCTCATATCGTCCAACTCGGCACACAATTACAAGTGCGCGAACTAGGAGGTTTAAAATGATTTTCACTTTTCAGGTTACTGCGAGAGATCAAATTATATTTAGTAAATTGTACAGGAGCAGCGCAGTCGATCTTATGTTTCATTACTAGGACATCTCAAAGATTCTAATATTCAATCGAGATCAGATCCTAGCTCAAATCAAACTAAATCGAAAAAAATAGTAACCAACTTGTAATCTATTTTGATCGATAAACGTAAGTTTCTTTTAAACAGGCCCCTATGACTTGCGTATGGGCTATGACTGGTTAGTTCGAACATAGTGAATTGTTGTGGAACCATATCGCTACTACGAGCGCTAATGATTAATGGGCTTTGCCTTTCACATACATACATACATACATACTATGACTGAATAAAAAATGAGTTATGGACATTGTTAGCCTCTTTTTGTCCTTCTGAATATTCAGAAATTAATTATTATTGTTTATGATATCATCAATTATCCATCGCGCTTCCCACTTCTGGCAGAAAAAAGCAAGTTTAATGCTATTGACAAATGCGTGCAAAGTTGTAGTAAGGTATACGTATTATGAATTTTAGTTCTTAGGATGCACTCAGGTAAAATTTACGAATATTTGCGAGGGAATCGCTGAGGCCATGTATTCATCGTATGATGTCTGAAGAACATTTCTAGCGGATTGCCAGTGGTGGGTATCGAACCAGAGAACCTTTCGAATCATTACCTATGAGGTACTCTGTTGGCAGTTGGAGAACATAACTTTGCCATAAAACCCCCTCCCCCCTCCCGGTAGTTTTAACAGACGTGAAATAACAGTCTATATTGGTGAATATAAACGATATCTATACATTAGTTTATATTTGTTTTAAATAAAGTATCAAATCATCTTTCAGTGTATCTACAAAATAATGTAAAAATCGATTGAAATTAATATAGATCAGTCCGAATTCAAAGACTAATTATGTTGGCATAAGTAAACTACAGCGGGTTGCAGGGTTCTCATTCGCAGGGTTAACGATATGTTTTTATCACTATTTTAAACCCGTTCTTAAAGACAACATATGATGAAAAAGATATATTATTATTTGCCTACCGAAATTTGTTTAAATTGTATTTCTTGGAAAGAAAAAGAAAATTAAGGTTTTGTTTTCATTATGTACTAAAACGCCAATTTGTCACTAAAATTATAGGAAGTTGCCCACATTTCTCCAAAAGGCAAGTCCCCTTAACGCCTTCCAAGTTTTACATCGAACATTAGTTGTGAAATGGCAAAATACTAATCCATTGCTTATAGGTTTGCTGAGAAGCCAAAATAAACGAAGAGATTTTTTTTTTTTACAGAGGTAAACTCATTTATAAACAATGTAGGTTCCGAGAATATTGATATCCGAAATAATTACTCATAAAAGCGCTGCAAATCAAACTAAAAATGTGTATTTCATAGAAGTCGAATAAAATTACGAAGTAGTGATTTAAAATTAACTCGTCTATAATGAGAGAGAATGACAGCTTTGATCCTTTTTACAGCATCGGAGAGGTAACCAGCTGTAAATTTCTAGAAACTTGATCCAGACATCCCAGTGATATCCCATAGAAATATAAATAAGAAAGAAAATAGAAGAAAGTATAAATAACCAATAAACTACCCTAAAACCCAATGAGTAAGATAAGCTGTGTGTTTTGTACCGTAAGGGGAAAATTGACCTTTATACTTCAATGAATTGCACGACTGAAAACTATTTTATCGGCATTGCCGAGTTACGAAAATGATGAAACCACTCACGAGGAATCTTGAAGCATAAAAAATAAATAGTGCGACTTTCCGTATAAATCCAGGTTTTGTGTATAGGGAACAAGATTGCAAACCTAGAGAAAAGCTGAGACGATATTTCCAGCCCGCCAAATCGCACAACACGTGCGGAAAGAGCACAATTTAACTGGGTGTAGGGCCTACACTGTTTTTCTCTGTGGTGAAGTTCAGACATACATAAATACATAAATAATTATATAAAAATAATAAAATAATAAATCAAAATTCTCCACACGTCAATAAGGAAAAATCGATGTGATGATAGTATTCGGTAAAGAGTCACTGACAGTGTAAGATCTCTTTCGCGTAAATTCCAGATTCAGAAACACATAATTATTACAAATTCAGAAAGAACATTAGGGAAAAAATCATATTCAGGGCAGGGAGAATCAAGACAGAGAAACAAAAAACTATGATCAAGCCGCTGATTTTGCTTTAACTTTCATAAAGAGACTACGTTAAAAATTGCTAATTATTTATTTGTTACATAAGGTTGGCTAGATATTTAGATAATCCCTAGTCCCCGAGAATGGCGTGGACCCTGCATTAAGCTTGGTTGCGGCAATATTATTAAAATAAGGCATGCCTAATTCAAGGAAGTCGTTACATTTCACTCCAAACCGGTATTGCCATCGACCATGTGCGTCAAGTTTTTCGAGTAGCCCTATAATAACAATTTTTGTTGGAAACATGCTCAGAGTGCAATGATGCCCGTATTCAGGTGTTGTCTTTCAGTAACAGATCTTACCACCAAATGCAATATAGAAACGAGAAGAAGACTGTGAAATCGCATCAAAATATAAAACACCAACTTAACACACAATATTCTTCGTCGAGCATCTGGTTCTGTCGTGCAAACAAAAATAATACTACAAATCTACAATCAAGGCGAAGACGAATAAAACGAAGACAATATTTAGGTTCAATCCACGGCATAGAAAACACATTATTAGGAGATTCACTTAGGATAGTAGTGTACTACTTTTAAAGTAAAATTCTATGTTCTAATGCCAATCAAAACTTTGAATCAAATCGTATGGCAAAAGGCATAATTAACTACGCGGCATTTAAAACTGTTGACAAAACCCGGTAATAATGTCTAATGTTTGTTTGTTTGTTTGTGTTGGCCCCATGCTTTAGCGACAGAATAAAAATAAAAACTACTATTATTGAAACAAATCGAAGCGTGAAGACATCAATGACAATTACACACAACACTCACATAGTAATTATTACTATTTTTTCACTAATCAACTACAATGAACTGAGGTAACTTATTGTAGAGACAAAAAGAAACAAGCGCGGAAACGTCAACCAATAATACAAAATAATGAACTAATCATTGTTCATTTGAAAGTCACAATGTGCATGTCCTATGTTATTCATATCATATCATATTGGTTTTTATTTTTGCAGTCGCAAAACGATAACAAGACCATTTGCCGTGCGTTGAGTCGGGAGATATCGTTATCTTATAGCGCGGGGTGGAGCTGAAAACCAGTTGTCTCGTTATCTCTGTCTAAACATTTCTCTCTTCGTTTGTTTCTGGCCGGCCCCTGATACCTCTCCCTTAGACCAGGAGCCAGACCATGTAGATTTTTTTCTCGTTCACCCCACTTAACATCTCAAATCTCACTTGACCACGTGTTAGTATGCACCTTATGAAACATCTCCAGGTAGTATGTCACTGTCGAATGTGGTATACGTTTTTTTTTAGAGGCCATTTTGTTTTTAATGTGCAATCATTGAAACGCTTACTCACTACTGTCTTTAAATGTACACAACTCGGGACTCGTTTAACGATTTTAATTTATTAAATACCGATTTGTAGGTGACTGTATGCTTTCCCTATTATATACAATCAATTTTTAATAAATATGATTTCATTGCTAAAAATTGCAGACACGGCAAAAATAGTGTAAATAATTTTACAAAAATGTGATTCAAGCATGAATTCACAAATTATTTTGGTCAGTTAGCGCTATGTTTTTATACATTATTAGGATTTATAAAACTAGCTCATGTACAACATATTATAAAAAATACGGATTATGCACGGTTGAGTATATAAGCGTTTGAAGGCTGAGCATTTTCAGTGGATTGTACGCTATTTAACTATGATTTTCATTAACTTCATTTTGTCATTGCTCGTAAAGAAAAAACATTTTTAAAGTAGTTCCAACAAACAATACATGCAAATGGTAAAATTGAATGATATTAAAAATGCGATTTAAGATTTTGCAGAATAGTCGAGTTTATGGAATTTTCAGTTTCAAAAGTAGAAAAAGTGGAAAAGTGCGATTTTACGTGACAAATTTATTTGCTGGCACTTATATTCTTGGAAGGTATAATTTAGAAGTTTTTGAAGGTTCTCTGAAAACTTAATATAATTCGGAGTAGCCGTTTGTCCTGGATAGCAAAGAAATTAACGACGACATGTTCAAATAATCAAAAACGTCCGAGGAAATGGTGCAACAATAGTTCATTGGAGGTCACAAGCATAAAAATTTATGAAAAGGTACTTTATGACCTAATGATCAATAATTGATATGGTCACATTGAAGATTTTACTCCATTAACTCACTGGAGGTCAAAAAATTAGAATCTTCATATAAAACAATATTACTGTAAAAATTATATTTTTGGAATCTGTTTAATCCACATTATTAATTAATCATATAATTATTCACAAAAAGTTTTAAATTTTGTAAAAAAATATTTTTTACGAAATTGGAAACTTTTTGTGAATTTTGTAAAAAATATTTTTTCCAAATTTGAATTTTTTGTGAATAATTACATGATAAACCAACAATGAGGATTAAACAGATTCCAAAAATATAATTTTTACAGTAATATTGTTTTATATGAAGATTCTAATTTTTTGACCTCCTGGGCCCCGATTCATGTACATTTTTATCCCGGTATAAGCAGAGTTAGGTGGTATAAGTGCGGTATAACTCCGAATCCAATTCATGAAGACTTATCCCGCCTCGACCGGGGATAAGAAAATACGTAAACAGATGGCGGACATTTTAAATTTTGCGTCTATGTGTAAAACGAGAAAAGTTGTCATTACTCTCATAAAACAAATCAGAAACCGTCTCGGGCCTAGGCACAGATGTAGAAAATTATTCATAATACAACAGTGTAGGCCTAAAGTTCGATTAGGCTATAGGACTAGATAAAATTAATACTAACATAACACGTTTGACAAGCCCTTGGCCTCTCCTAGGCAACCCTAGGCCTGCACGACCTTGTTTTGACACACATCCCGCACAAATAACTAGTTTTGATTACTAAAAGCCTTATGCAGATGAACAATAGTATGATAGTCCTAGGCTATTCCAAAATTTACGGCAATAATACGCCTTTTCTTTTCTTTTAAAGATCTCACGCAATCTTCTGTCAATAAATAAAAAGTGTTAAAACAAAAGATAGTGCAAATTTTTAGTGTTCTTTTGCAAATCTGCTGATTTACATGGCTGTGGAATGCAGTGGAAAAAAACATTTGTTGTACTTGTTGTTGGATTGAAAATTTCTGATTGGATGAGAGTTGCTCAGACTTAACCAGGCCTTATCCTGCCATGTCCTGCATTATACCGTCCTTATACCACTTATACCCGGGATAAATGTACATGAATCGGGTCCCAGTGAGTTAATGGAGTAAAATCTTCAATGTGACCATATCAATTATTGATCATTAGGTCATAAAGTACCTTTTCACAAATTTTTATGCTTGTGACCTCCAATGAACTATTGTTGCACCATTTCCTCGGACGTTTTTGATTATTTGAACATGTCGTCGTTAATTTCTTTGCTATCCAGGACAAACGGCTACTCCGAATTATATTAAGTTTTCAGAGAACCTTCAAAAACTTCTAAATTATACCTTCCAAGAATATAAGTGCCAGCAAATAAATTTGTCACGTAAAAATCGCACTTTTCCACTTTTTCCACTTTTGAAACTGAAAATTCCATAAACTCGACTATTCTGCAAAAATCTTTAAATCGCATTTTTAATATCATTCAATTTTACCATTTGCATGTATTGTTTGTTGGAACTACTTTAAAAATGTTATTCTTTACGAGCAATGACAAAATGAAGTTAAATGAAAATCATATTTTAAATAGCGTAAATCCACTGAAAATGCTAAAGCCTTCAACGCTTATTTTACTCAACCGTGCAATAATCCGTATTTTTTAAATATGTTTGTACATGAGCTAGTTTTATAAATCCTAATAATGTATAAAAACTAGCGCTAACTGACCAAAATAATTTGTGAATTTATGCTCGAATCACATTTTTGTAAAAATTTTACACTATTTTTGCCGTGTCTGCAATTTTTTAGCAATGAAATCATTTTTATTAAAAATTGATTGTATATAATAGGGAAAGCATACAGTCACCTACAATCGGTATTTAATAAATTAAAATCGGTTAACCGAGTCCCGATGGGGTACATTTAAAGACAGTAGTGAGTAAGCGTTTCAATGATAGCACATTCAAAAACAAAATGGCCTCTAAAAAAAAACGTATACCACAATTCGAAGTGACTACTACCTGGAGATGTATCATAAGGTGCATACTAACACGGGGTCAAGTCAGATTTGAGATGTTAAGGGGGGGTGAGCCAATTTCGTTAATATCGCTCCTACAGGAATTAGCTCCTGGTCTACCTTTTCCTCAAACCCCTTTTGAGATTCCCGCGTCACCTAGCTATGGCGTACTCTTAAGAATACAAAAAACGAAAAATGAAGCACTAAAATGGAAATAAAACAACAAAATTCGAAAATTAATTCCATTGCAATATCAAGGCCATGAATTTAAATAACTAGAAAAAATGCTAAAGTCCCGTCGCTTTGGGTTGGCGAGCCCCGGTACGTGCCCAAAACGACCCGAGTACGACATTCCCCCTGTTACATACCAATAAGTCTTTAAGGTCTTGACCGATTTAGCTGAAAATTTGTTTAAAAAAGGAGAGAATGGATAAAAATTTCCCCCGCCATCTAGAGGACCTTGACATCATTTCTTTGGGAAAAAATATTTTAACTCTTTGTTAACAAAAAATACACTGCTTCATCGATAGTATTTTGATTACTTTAGGTGGCCAGTGCATAGTGACCAGAATTCTCGTGCGCCTTTTCGTTGGGCCCTGGTAACGTTACTTTTGTTACAATGTAATTTCTATCTACACTACTTAAGGTCTTGACCGATTTAGCTGAAAATTTGTAAAATAGGAGAGAATGTTTGTACTTATTGACCTTGCAAAATTTCATAACGATCGGAACATTTTGTGAGAACCCCCTTTCCTCCCCCTACCCGTGGACTGGTTCTGACCAGCATGGGCCTCTATTCCTCCCCCCCCCCCTTAGGTTAGAGTGGTGCATTTTGACTTAACGGTTGACGCGTCCTTAATCCAAATAGACATTTTTTTTTTTTTTTTTTTTTTTTTTTTTTAACCGACGATTGGTTTTTGTTAAAAAAAATATACAACAACCCCCCCTAGGGGTATGTACATGTGTGCAAAATTTCAGGTCGATAGAAAACGGTGCGACCTGTATCGAAGCAGTAACAGAAAAAAACAGACATTCGAGCCATAAGAGTCAAGAGAGACCCCTCGCTACGCTCGCTCAAATTAAATCTAGAAAAATGCCAAGCAAATAATTCAATTGAAATTTCACATTAAATAAAATTTAAAAAAAAATAAATAAAAGGTTTAATACTCAAATGAACGCACTCAGGTGTTGATGATTTCTGCTGAATTTCAAATT
>JAMZAV010015640.1:0-12402 GCA_024449915.1 Sweltsa coloradensis | reverse complement strand
AAGCAGGGAAACAGTCCAAATTTATATTCGTCCGACCGTTAGGCCGTCTGTATACAGTTCATCTAAACAATCAAGAATGTTTTACTTGCGATTACTATTAGTAAACGTACGTAGACCGAAATCCTTCCAAGAAATGTGAACAGTAAATGGTGAAGTATATGCGACCTATCGAGAAGCTTGCCAAAAATTAAATCTTCTTGAAAACGATTCCCATTGGGACACAGCACTCGCTGATGCATCGAATACTGCTCAACCACAACAAATAAGTACGTTACTTTCGATAATATTAACAACGTATTTCCCATCCAATCCGAAAGATCTTTGGGAAAAATACAAAGATTACATGAGTGAAGACATCCTACGTCGTTTGCAAGCAACAAATCCGGACATGCAATTCACACCAAACGTGTATAATGAGGCGTTGATTTCGATCGAGGATATATATTTGACAATCGCTAACAAAGCATTGGCGCAGCTGGGAATGTGTGCACCGAATCGATCTTCAAGTGACGTTTATGATCGTGATTTGCAACGTGAAACACACTTCGATGTCGATGATTTGAGTACATTTGTTGAAAAGAATCTTCCAAAATTGGTTCCAGAACAACACATTGTATATATATATATATATATATATTATTTTCAGAAGCTATTTGACCCGGATATATATTATTTAACGAGTGTATTAAACTACTAACCGAGGTCTATATTTTTTACACTTACTTGTGTGAATTTTCGGAGACGTCCGTCTCCATCGTCAGACACTGACACACTTATATATATACATATATATATATATATTTATATATATATATATTAGATATATTTATATATATATATATATATATATATATATATATGTATGACTATATTGAATTGAAATGTTCCTATCAATGTATAATCATAAGACGAGGAAGCGGAGCAACTGAGGATACAATTCAACTCAAATGGCGCTTATTCTGTGATTCTGTGTGTGTTCGTCGAAAATCAGCCGAATCACTGAATAGATTGCACTAAAATTTTAAACAGACATCCGGTACGAGTTAACTGAGAACTGCTAACAAAATCACTAGATCAATTGCGTTTTAAACAAACAAGAAATAATAAATTGAAAATAAGCTACAAATGTGTAGGAATTAAATTAACGCCAATGTTTTTATTTTTAAAAATATATTTTTGTTCGCCATTTGTCAGGCTGTGAAAATGTTGTGCCCAAGGTGTATCCTATCTTGCACGCTCAAGTTACCCCCAAATAGAGCTGGGAGATTGAATAAACCTTACCATCTTTACACGAATTGGCTATGTTTTCCATAGTATTGTCACAGATGATAAGACTACACACCGTTATATGCATTTCAAAACATGTTCTATAATTTTTAAAATGCAATCCAGACATTATCATTTTTTTTCCAACCAGGGGATGGAACCCAGCTCTCCTACGTTTGTGGTTGTTCACGCCGATGTTCTTGTTTAGAATAGTATAGTTTCTAGGTTTGTTTATATTTTCGCGTATCATCTCTTGTATTTCTCGTTGTGATCTGATTCACCCTGGTTACCCCTCTTTTCCCCTCTTCTTGACTAGTTGTTCTGTCATCTCTTCTCTCGCGATTAGACCTCGCGAGTCAGTTGCCCGTCTACCTTCACAGGGTGAAGTCTGTGCTCTTGGCTGCTCCGAGAGCAAATCAATCTTCGATTCTCAGTCATATTCAGTGCGAAGTGTACAGTGCACCAGTTCATCTCCGTTCTAAAGTTCGCCCGACTTCCAGTCCACACTCAAGCTCACAGTTCGTTCGCCATCCAGTTCATACTGCAGTCTTGGGTTCGATGCCTTCCAGGCACATTTTCTTACTTCATTCTCTTTCCTTCCAAGCTCGAGCTCTTTAATTCTTTCCTATCTGTTACGTGGTGTGCTCACCAACTACGTCACCACGCTTACCATGCTCTGAACTTCATTTCACACCCGCACTACATCTTAGGGTAAGTTCAGTTGCTAAATTCAATTATACAGTCCACAAAATACCATTTTCTCAAGGCCACGGCCCCATCATGTTTTGGTCCTCCTGGGCCGGGATATTATCAGTTTCAATCATCTTTGGTAATCCTTCTCGTTTGCACTGTGCTATCCTGTTCATTCCGGCTTAGACGCCCCATGTTCATTTCTCGTTATGATGTACGCATTATGGTTCACATTCGCTCTCTCTGGCGTGTGAACCATTGTTCTCTCGTTTGTCCGTGATAATCACGGGAATTCTAATTAAATTGTATCGATCTGTCTTTCTTGTTTGTTGTATGCTTTGCATAATTCAGTTTTATTATGCAAGCTATATTCTCGTCACTAATCATGTCTTAGTGAAATTTTCTCGATCTCTTCTCGTCGCGCGCAATCACACGCGCACTCTCATTGTAGTGACACGTCATTCCGTCTCCTCGGCGCATTACTATTTTCTCGTCCGTGTTTACGATTTATTACGTAATATTTTCGCTCAGTTATGACATCAGGTCATTGATCCCTCTTTTTGATGTACGTCTAGTTACAAGGGTAACATTGTTTACGTATTTCTCGCTCGTTTTTTTCTCTACTTTCTTGTAAAATTGTTGTTATTGTATTTTCTTGTTCACAATGGCTGAACAACTTCTGTTGGAACAGAAGAAGCTCGTAAATAGACGTGAACTCGTTTTTGCCTCCGTCCAGCGAACTTACAATGCTTTCGCAAATCTCAAACCTGAAGAGGTTGACTCGGTCAGACCTCGGTTCGAAGATTTGTCTACATTGAAATCGAATTTTCAAGAAATTCAATTGGCAATCGCTGACTTAAATGCCCAAGTTACTGCGCCTGCTAAGCCCATTGAGGTGGATAAGGTATACGACTCTTTCGAAACAGTGTTGTATGCAGCTCAATCTAGGTTTCTTGCCGCCAAAAAACTCGATCAAAGCCAGTCCATAACTGCAGCTGCAGCTGTGGCTCAAACGACGATAGCCAAATCTTCAATCACGTTGCCTACCATTGATCTTCCTACGTTCTCAGGAGATATTTCTCGTTGGCCAGAATTCTATTCACTTTTTAAATCTCTAATTGACGAAAATGAATCTCTCAACAATGTTCAGAAATTTCATTATTTGACAATCTCTTTATCTGATGCTGCACTAGCTACAATATCTGGTTGTCAAATCTCCAACGAAGGCTATCCGCTCGCTTTTCAAGCTTTGGTATCTCGATATCAGAACAGTCGGTTGTTAGCCAGTCTGTACGTTCAAAGGATTTTAGATTTCACTCCTTTGAAATCCGCATCTCACGCAGGTTTGCAAAGTTTCCTCGCAGTACACAGGAATTCTGTCGATGCTCTGAAATCCTTAGAATTACCCGACTTGGGTGATTTCTTGTTACTCTCGCTCACGTTGGCCAACCTTGACCCGTCGACTCGTAAAGCTTTCGAGAGTAAAACACTCCTCGCACACGACACCGAAGTACAGCTCCGTTATTGGCTTCATTGAAGAGCAGTCTCGTACTCTTGAGTTGTGCGCGGTAGGCAAACAACCGACTAGTTGTGTCAAATCTCCTCAAAGGATTAATTCTCTTCTCGCGGCTCAAGAAACCGCTCCCCCCTCTGCCTCCTGGCGCGTGCCCTCTGACACCACGCGACCTAGTATTAAGCAACATTCTTGCCCTGTTTGCAAAGCACCTCACACCCTCTATCGATGCGAGGTCTTTCGCAAACAATCTCTTGACGATAAGTACCGAACGTTGCGACACCTGCAGCGATGCTTCAATTGCTTAGGCTCGCACTTGAAAAATCAATGCACTTCGAAGAGTGTCTGCAATACTTGTGGCAGCAATCGTCACCACTCCATGTTGCATTCGACAACCGTTGCTGTACCCCACGGCAACTCTCCGGGCAATGCCCCTCTCTCTCGGGACGTCCAATCATCATCTCTTGACGTCAGCTCTTCACCTCCCAGTGCCGGTTCTTCCAACCGAGTGCTCTCGTGCCACTATCGCGATACCCGAGATAGTCAACCCACAGTGTTGCTGGGTACCGTGCGCGCGCTCATTCGGGATTCTCTTGGTCACCTTCAACCCTTTCGCGCGGTGGTGGACCCTGGCTCTCAGGTCTCCACCATCTCTCAGTCGTTGGTGAGGAAGCTAGGCCTGAAGATGCAGCCCTGCCGCTCCGATCTGTCAGGCATAGGTCTTGCTGCCGCCTCTGCTCGCGGCAACGTGCGCTGCACTATCGCTTCCCGCCTCTCTCCCAACCGTACTCTCCATGTTGAGGCTCTGGTTTTACCGACCATCACCAGTCACCTCCCGACTTCTCAAGTCGCACGCGAAGTGTTCGAACGCTTCCGTGGCATGTATCTTGCTGATGATCGTTTTCACATGCCTGATCAAGTAGACTTTCTACTTGGCGCCGACCTCTATCCAGAGATTCTGAATAGAGCCGGTGAGCAGGTCCGTGGGCACAACCCTACGGCCATCAACACCATGTTCGGTTGGATAGTCCTGGGCCAAACTCGCTCTTTAGTAACGTCTTCCGACCCTCCTGTGTCTCTCTTCGCCTGCTCCTCGACCCTCGAGCGCAACTTGCGCCTCTTTTGGGAGACGGAAGAAAACTCCTCGCCCTCCGGAAGTGGATCCTGAGGATCAGTTTTGTGAACGTCACTTCTCGAGTCTCACTCCCGCGACTCATGTGGGCGTTACTCTGTGGCTCTCCCGTTTAAGCCATCTCGTCCTCCTCTCGGGCGTAATCGTGAGGTCGCACTCCAATGCTACCTTAGTTTGGAGCGACGCCTGCAACGGAATCCCGAGCTCCATGACTCTTATCAAACGTTCATGCGCGACTATGAGCAGCTGCAGCACATGCAACCTGCCTCTGCTCCTGCTAACTACGTCATCCCGCATCATTGCGTTCGCAAGCTCACCAGCTCCAGCACCAAGATGCGAGTTGTCTTCAACGCCTCTTCTCCGGACGAGAAGGGCGTGTCTCTTAACCAGCTGCTCCTCAGCGGTCCGAAACTCCAACGTGACCTCCCGTGCGTCATCACCTCGTTCCGAACGCACACTATTGCCATCTGCGCGGACATTCGCCAAATGTACCGCCAGATCCTCGTCAATCCCTCAGATCGTGTTTTCCAACACATTTACTGGCGCCCCTCTCTCAGCTCCCCCGTTGTGGAATACGAGCTGAACACTGTCACTTACGGGCTGACTCCCTCGGCTTTTCAAGCCCAACGAGTGCTGCAACAACTGGTTCAAGATGAGGGGGAAACAGTTCCCTCTGGCTGCTCATGCCCTCGTCTCGCATACCTATGTTGACGACATCGTGTCTGGCGCAGAAACTCTTTCTGAAGCTCTCGCGCTCCAAAGTCAGCTTCAAGCTCTCACCGCTTGTGGTGGGTTTGAGCTCCGCAAGTGGGCAAGCAACAATCCGGTTGCTTTGAACGCTCTTCCCGAGGACCATCTTGAAACTCCCCTCGTCTTCTCCAGTGAAGAAGAAGGAGGAATCAAGATCCTGGGTCTGCTGTGGAACTCCTTCTCGGACAACTTCTCTTTTCACACCATGCCGTTCAAAGGGATCGTCACTAAGAGGACAGCGTTGTCATACATCGCACGCATCTTCGACCCTTTAGGCTTTCTCACCCCCTTCGTCTGCTGGATGAAGATATTTCTTCAACAGCTATGGTTCTCCCAGGTACAGTGGGATGATGTGCTGCCCGAGCTGCTTTCCGAACGCTGGCTCTCGGTCGTTGCTGAAGTTCATCAGCTCACCAACTTCCAAGTCCCGCGCGCCTTTCCCCGCGCCTCGCACTCTCATTGTGTCGTCGGCTTCTGTGACGCCTCGGAAAAGGCCTACGCTGCTGTGCTGTATTTGCACTCGCAGACTAGTTCCTCCATCCTCACGTCAGTCTCGTGCGCGCGAAAAGCAAAGTTGCCCCCGTCAAACCCTTGACGATTCCGAAGCTAGAGCTTTCAGCTGCTCTCCTTCTCTCTCGGTTGCTCCTCGCTACTTTGCCTTCGCTTGCCCCTCTCGACATAAACTCGGTCCATCTCTTCACCGACTCGCAGATCGTTCTCGCGTGGTTTCCACCCCTCCTCATCGACTCAAGACTTTCGTTGCTACTCGCGTCGTTGAAGTACTCGAGAGCACGTCACCCACTGACTGGGCCCACGTGCGTTCTGAGGAAAATCCCGCAGACTGCGCCTCTCGAGGCTTATCCCCGGTTCAGCTTCTTGAACAATCCCTGTGGCTTTCTGGACCTGGTTTCCTCGGCTCTGCTCCTGAGCAATGGCCTCGACCCCAACTTTTCATTGGCTTCCGATTCTGAGCTCTTTGATCTGAAGCCCGCGGTCACTCTCGTCGCTCGCGTTAAAGACCCGGACCCTCTCTTGGAGAACTTTCAGAAGTTTTCCAGTCTCCTCAAGGCTCAACGTGTGTTTGCCTGGGTTTTCCGCTTCGCTCGACTCCTTCTTGCGAAGCATTCAAATGCACCTCCCCCCGTGGTCCCGTGGGACCCCCAGAGCTGAAGGATGCTCTAGATCTCTTCATACGACTCACCCAGCATCATTACTACTCCTTGGAGTTCCGCCAACTTTCGCGAGATCAACCTCTGTCATCCCGGCTCGCCTCTCTCAAGCCGTTTGTCGACCCCTCCGGTTTTCTCAGGGTGGGCGGACGATTGCGTCATTCTTCTCTTAACGAAGACGCTCGTCATCCTCTCCTTCTCCCCAAGGAAGCACACTTATCGCTCCTGATCTGCGATCATTACCATAAGGTTTCATTACATTCTGGTCCCCGAACCGTTCAGGCATTGATCCAGCAATCCTACTGGATCATGTCCTTGCGCGGTCTGCTTCGGCAACGAATCCATCGTTGTCTCACCTGTCATAAATTTCGTGCCAAGCCTCTCCAACCTCCGATGGCCGATCTTCCCGCGCCCCGGGTGAAAAGCTCTAGAGTTTTCTCCCATGTCGGGACCGATTTTGCGGGCCCTTTCATGGTGAAAACCAGCACTCGCCGGAACGCACCTCTCACCAAAGGTTATCTCTGCATCTTCGTGTGTATGGCCACCAAGGCAGTTCATCTGGAGATGGTTTCTGAGCTGTCCACTGAAGCCTTCCTGGCCTGCTTCGATCGCTTTCTCTCGAGGAGAGGTCTTCCCTCCACATCTATTCCGACTGTGGGAGGAAACTATGTGGGAGCTGCTAGACAGCTGCGTGAAGTCCACGACTCTCTTTCACTCTCTAAAGAGCCGATCTTTACTTCTCTCGCTTCCCGTCGTGTCCAATGGCACTTCAACCCTCCGTATGCTCCCAATTTCGGCGGCCTTTGGGAGGCAGTAGTAAAGTCTGCGAAATCACTCTTGTACCGTCTCATCGGAGACACCTCCCTCACTCATGAGGAGTATGCTACGTTGTTCGCCCGCATTGAAGCCGTGCTCAACAGTCGTCCTTTATGCGCCTCCTCAGAAGATCCAGCTGAAGGTGTCGATTACCTCAGTCCTGGCCATTTTTTGATCGGCACTCCCCTGCTTTCTCCCCCCGAACACCTGTTGGTTGAAAACATCAAGCCCTTAGCTCGGTGGCACCGTATTCAGCAAATTCACCAATCCTTCTGGCACCGTTGGGCAACCGAATACCTCCACACACTGATGCAACGCAACAAGTGGGTTCGTGGGAGCCCCGATCTCAAAGTTGGAGACATCGTTTTTTCTTTCTCGGCTACTTCCAGCCCCCTCTCTTGTCCGATCGGGCGAGTGGAAGCTCTCTTTCCTGGTCGAGATGGTGTTCGCCGCGTCGCCTCCGTTCGTTCGGCGTCTGGCGTTGTTACCCGACCCGTTACTAAACTGGTAACGCTCCCTTGTGCTTAAACTGCCAAGAGAGATGCTCGTATCGTTTTCCTTCGTTTTATATTGTTAGTTTTCTTGTTGTTCTTGGTTCTAGTTTAAAAAATGATTTCCTTTCATTTTTGGTGGGCGGTATATGTTCACGCCGATGTTCTTGTTTAGAATAGTATAGTTTCTAGGTTTGTTTATATTTTCGCGTATCATCTCTTGTATTTCTCGTTGTGATCTGATTCACCCTGGTTACCCCTCTTTTCCCCTCTTCTTGACTAGTTGTTCTGTCATCTCTTCTCTCGCGATTAGACCTCGCGAGTCAGTTGCCCGTCTACCTTCACAGGGTGAAGTCTGTGCTCTTGGCTGCTCCGAGAGCAAATCAATCTTCGATTCTCAGTCATATTCAGTGCGAAGTGTACAGTGCACCAGTTCATCTCCGTTCTAAAGTTCGCCCGACTTCCAGTCCACACTCAAGCTCAAGTTCGTTCGCCATCCAGTTCTTACTTCAGTCTTGGGTTCGATGCCTTCCAGGCACATTTTCTTACTTCATTCTCTTTCCTTCCAAGCTCGAGCTCTTTAATTCTTTCCTATCTGTTACGTGGTGTGCTCACCAACTACGTCACCACGCTTACCATGCTCTGAACTTCATTTCACACCCGCACTACATCTTAGGGTAAGTTCAGTTGCTAAATTCAATTATACAGTCCACAAAATACCATTTTCTCAAGGCCACGGCCCATCAGTGGTATAAGGCGCCTTATCCAACTAGACAAGGGAAACGCCCAAGTCATTGTTAAAAGTGAGTGAGTCGTGTGTTAAATACGCAGGAACACTTGTTATTATTTGAAAGAAAGGCTCGACTCTACAGATAACACAGTCAAATAAAATTGTCACGTACTGGACCCGATGCAACATCCGCTTGATGACGACGAGTTTTATTTCGTACGGAAACCACGAAATCATCGAACTCGCCAAGCATTTCATGTTCAACAAAAACATTAGCGGCTACGATGAAAGGCTGAAATACGAATGGATGGAATTTGGAATTAAATTGTGCCAAAGATAGCGCCGTGTGAGGAATACGTGTCCACAGTGCACTCACATTGCACGTCGACAACACAGAGAGACGAATCACGGAACCAGCTATGTTCATGTTCATGTTCTTTATTATAGCCATAGATTAATACATGGAAACAAATATTAAATTATACTGCGTTTTGTGGAGTACAAAACCATACTTAATGGGCAAAACTACACATACTAAATTCTATACTACAAATGATACATAATAAAGCCTAATATTGAAAAATAAATAATAGGCCTTATAATAATAATTAATTAATTATAATACAAAATTACACATTTTAAATACAATAAAAACAGTCCTACTATCTTTATACATTGTTTGTTCATTAATAAATTTGGAAAATATTATGACGAAGATTCAGAATTTGATATTTTGTTCTATTTGATATTATCAATTAAATAATCATTTAAAGAATAATAAGCCTTTTCTAATAAGAATTTTTTTACTTTTAAGTTTGAAATTATCAATAGATGTAATTATTTTTATTTTTTTTGGTAGTTTATTAAATAACTTAATTTTCATATAGTTAGAATTAAGTTGGCCTAGTTTACTACTGTGTTGTTGTACATGAAGGTCATTATATTGTCGTGTTTGGTATGAGTGAGTTTCATGATTTTTGTCTAGCATATGAAAGTTTTGTTTAACGATTTGAACTGATTTAAGAATGTATACACAGTATAAGGTAAGAATCTTAAATTGTTGAAATAAAGGCTGAGAATGAGTTCTTGAGTGCGCCTTTGCTATAATTCTAATAGCCCTTTTTTGAATTTTAAACACTTTGTCGTGCTGTGCAGAATGTCCCCAGAACTCAGTCCCATATCTTAACAGGCTTTCAAAGAGTGCAAAATAAACAAGTTTTGCTGTACTAACATTTGTTGAGTTTCTAATTAATCTAATTGAATAGCAGGCTGAATTTAATTTTCCTATTAGAACAGTTATATGTTTATTCCATATTAAGGATTCATCCTACTTCATCCTACTACCATACTGACAAGCAAACCACATAAAACAACAAGAGGGACACAAAGTTGGAAATTTGATAATTCTATTTATTTATCCAAACTAATTACAATATATGTACAACTCGATAAAACAAAAACAAAATATACTGCACAACCTGTGAGGACGGAACAGACAGAGCACAACACTAATTTTGGATTGGATATTGCTTTACGTCTCATATTTATGCAACTTGGCTAATCGAGACGAAGGGAGGGACGTAAGGGATGACGCGGGGGGACAAGGGGTGGACAGGCCTGTGCTGGTCAGAACCAGCCACAAGCATATGGGGAGGGCAGGGGTTCCCCCACCCACGTCGTGGTCGTCTCCGTCTGTGTCATCATCCGTCCGTGTTGTCTTTGTCGTCGCCGTCGGGGAGGTAGTCAAAGGGAAGGGGTTCCCCGACCACGACCCAGAGCTCGCCATTAGTTTCAGGGAGTAAAACTCCCCTATTCACGGGCCAAACCGCGAGAAGGTGTCGAGTTGGAATTTGAAGGCCCGAGGGACGTAAGGGATGACGATCACAAACGCATTACTTATTAGCAAGACAGTGAAGAAAACTTTTCATTCTGGACAGAACAGACATTCCCATAAAGAAGCAATATTATATTGAACACATTTAGCAGAATCAGAAGACAACTCCGTGTACTGTGGAGACCAAACAAGAACAGAACGAAGAGCGGAGACAAAATACGTCCGCCTGCGACAAGAACAACTGACCGACTGCGAGGCTGCTGCTGCTGTGCGCGTGATGGCAGTCAAAAGGTGAGGGCGGCGAGGTCATATCGAAGTTGCACGTCAAGTGCATTAAATTTATTCAAAATCATGTTGATGACAATAGCACATGAACTCTAAGATGGGTCATAATTGGATGTGAGCTAGATTTAAATATGTACTGAGGTTCATCGTGACGATACTATAATTTCGAAGATATTATTATATCCATGTATTTTACGGTAATTTACGCCCAAACTGTTACACTTCATATTTCACTTCACTCACAACACCTGGTAGACAGTAGATTGAAGCACGATAGGATATATTGTCTTCCCGAGTTCAATCGACAGTGACTAGCAGAGGTTGATAGATTCAAGGCATAGAACTTAACTCATTGCTTCATTTTACTGGACCAGTGTGTATTAGCCTTATTTCTATAGTAAGTTCGACATTTCATGATTTCTGTGCAATGCAAGACGAAGATACGACGACGGAATGCAATGAAATGAGGTTTGCAATATTCTATCTGCCCAAGGGAGGATATGGCTCTTGATTGCTCGTATAACGCTATTGTGCACCTCTGCTCGAGCGCATTGTTTTGCTTTTCTTGTGTTTTGTTGTTGGCTAATTTTTAACGGCGTTTGGAATATTGAAGAGATCGTTCATATTAAATCAAGCTTTTGTATCACTTTGGACACCAATGTACAGCGCATCTAACATTGAACTGGCAAATAATTGGATTTCTATTCCAAAATAAGAAAGAAAAAAGTTTGAACCAAAACTATTTGGGGCCATTTTGACTTTTTTTTTAAGTTAAAATATTTATTTCCAGGACATATCAGAAAATAAAAATGTGCATGACACGCCATTTTACATTCTTGGCATGAATCAGAAATCTTAAATAGATTCCATTCAACGTTTCAACGACAAGTGGATTTCTACTCGAAAATAACCACCGTATCTTAAAATCAGTATTCACCAAAATGGGCGATCTAAGACAATTTTGACTTCCTTTTTAGAAATGTCAAAAATGTTATTTTCAGGGCATACAAGACAATACATACATAAGATGCTCATCAAAATGTGACCTAGCTGCACATCCAAAACTGCCTTTGACGGATACTTTCAGTGATGCACTTAAAGAACATAACCTCCAAGCCTGTATCTACAATTCTAGTGAGGCTAGAATTCGCTTGCTAGGGCCGTCCCGAATTCGTGAAGACTAATTCATTTCAATGAGCCCAACTCATTATCCTTATGGGCAAGACGACAAAACACGTCTAGGCCAGTCTAGAATTGTTTTTACAATTTGAAAAATTGGGTATATAGGATAGGATATTGCTTTACGTCTCATATTTATGCAACTTGGCTAATCGAGACGAAGGGAGGGACGTAAGGGATGACGTGGGGGGACAAGGGGTGGACAGGCCTGTGCTGGTCAGAACCAGCCACAAGCATATGGGGAAAGCAGGGTTCCCCCACGTCGTGGTCGTCTCCGTCTGTGTCATCATCCGTCCGTGTTGTCTTTGTCGTCGCCGTCGGGGAGGTAGTCAAAGGGAAGGGGTACCCCGACGACGACCCAGAGCTCGCCATTAGTTTCAGGGAGTGAAACTCCCCTATTCACGGGCCAAACCGCGAGAAGGTGTCGAGTTGGAATTTGTGGGGAAGCTCAGTACGGTCACAAACTGTCTAGCTTCATAAATCTGTACTAATAGCCATGCTCCATGTTACAGCCGCCTACTGCTTCCGGGGACTACACCGCACACAA
>JAMZAV010015639.1:0-12062 GCA_024449915.1 Sweltsa coloradensis | reverse complement strand
TAAAAAAATTACAAAGATCATTGCAGTGAACTAAATCAAACATGTTGCATTGGAGTGGACTCTTGTGACCATTCAGCAGCCTATCGTGTCTCAGTCTTGGTACCACAGGCGGCTCAGTCTCATACTTTTCAAGAGCTGCAGTATGACTTCTAGTCATTCTGCTGGATTCCAAATTTCTAGACAAGATGGTTGGGTCCGTCCAGACCGTTCCACGTTCGTCTAGAACTGCAGGCACTCTATCAGCCGCTATACGGCTTTCTTTGACTAACCTCTCAATCAAAGCAGGCTTCCACGATTGAGCCAAACGCTTGCCATCGTCTCGTTTGTTAAGATTGAGTGGGCGCTTCTCAATTTCAACTGCCTCTCTGACGATTCGACTAGATAGATGGCTTACCATGGCAAGAGTCCTCATTCCGTAAAAATCAATGGAATGACCCTCCTTCTTGACATGTTGTGCCAAAGCAGATGTTGTTTCCATCTTGTTGACGGCGAGTTTGTTGTTTGGCGTAGGCCTACCGTCTCAACCAACTACAAACTAAACCCAGACAAGGTTGTTGCGAATTTTTCTTCCGTACAGCTTAACGAAGCTAGCAAGAATGTTTTAAGTAAAGGTTTTAACTTCGCTGTTGCTCCAAAGAAGCTACCTGTGGAAAGAATTATCTGTGGCGTAGAAACTGCAATTATGGGTTTACCTGATGCACTAGCTGAACAGATAAGACAAGATACCTCATCCATTCTTAGAAAATCCAAGCCTCCAGCCCGCAACATCACGAAAGAAGAGTTTCAAGCTTTAAACCAACTTAAAAATAACCCAAACATCACAATACTTCCTGCAGATAAAGGTAATGCTACCGTTGTTATGGACACTATTGACTATAGGGAGAAAATGTCTAGGATTTTAGAAGATCCTACATACGTACTAACTGAGCAAAACCCAACAGTTTATTTAGAAAAGAAGACCAAGTCTCTAATTGTTGCGTTCCCTATTAACAAACAAACTCAGAAGTATCTCATTCCTAGAGAGAAGTCATCTCGAATCCCTCGTCTGTATGGACTTCCAAAGATCCACAAAGCAAACTTACCATTAAGACCGATTGTCAGTGCAGTAGGATCACCTACACAGGCTCTGGCAAAACATCTTGCTAATTGTTTGCAGCCCTTTTCTGAAGATGCAAAATCTTACGTGAAAAACTCTGCACATTTCATAAGTCTTCTGGATAACATCAGGCTAGACCCAGGCGATATATTGGTGAGTTTTGACCAGTAGATGAAGCTATGAAAATAATCTCAGAAAAATACCCTGTCGCAAAGCATGTCGTCACTTTGTCGCAGCATTGTATGTCATCTACATACTTTGTTTATGAAGGACAATTCTATAAACAAGTCATAGGCGCACCGATGGGTTCACCATTATCACCAGTGGTAGCAAATTTGTATATGGAAGATTTCGAGACCAGAGCACTCGAATCGTCCCATTACAAACCTCGAGTTTTGTTAAGATACATTGACGACTATTTTGTAATTTGGCAACATGGGCAAGAAGAGCTACCGAGTTTTTTAAAACACCTAAACTCTATCCATTCTGACATTCAATTCACCATGGAAGTTGAAGTAGACGGAAAACTGTCTTTCCTTGATGCCTTGATAATAATGAAACCTGATGGACGTTTGGGCCACACTGTTTACAGAAAGCCGACTCATACCAATAGGTATTTGCAGGCCTCTTCACATCATCATCCTTCGCAACTTTGATCAATAGCATTTACTTTGGCTACACGTTCTCGAAGAATAACTGACGAAGAACATTTAGACGAAGAAGGCAAGATTCTACGTGAGGCACTGCTCAGTAACGGGTTTCCTAACCGGTTGTTCCACAAGGCTTGGAAAAGAAGAACCAGAGCAGAAGAAACTCAAATCGATCCAGTAGACAAACCAAGAGCCACTGCATATTTGCCATATGTTCCAGGGACCACCGACCGAATTGGCAAACTACTGGCTATTGAAAACATCAAGACGGTCTTTTTGACAGATAGAACCTTAGGTGAAATGATTGGTAGCCACAAAGACAAGATTCATTTGGAGGGTTCGGGCGTCTACGAGATTCCGTGTGGAGACTGTTTGCAGACATATGTTGGACAAACTGGTCGAAATATGTCGATGCGTCTACAGGAACACAAACTCGCCGTCAACAAGATGGAAACAACATCTGCTTTGGCACAACATAACAAGAAGGAGGGTCATTCCATTGATTTTTACGGAATGAGGCCTCTTGCCATGGTAAGCCATCTATCTAGTCGAATCGTCAGAGAGGCAGTGGAAATTGAGAAGCGCCCACTCAATCTTAACAAACGAGACGATGGCAAGCGTTTGGCTCAATCGTGGAAGCCTGCTTTGATTGAGAGGTTAGTCAAAGAAAGCCGTATAGCGGCTGATAGAGTGCCTGCAGTTCTAGACGAACGTGGAACGGTACGGACGGACCCAACCATCTTGTCTAGAAATTTGGAATCCAGCAGAATGACTAGAAGTCATACTGCAGCTCTTGAAAAGTATGAGACTGAGCTGCCTGTAGTACTAAGACATGAAGACAGCGATAAGCCTGCTAGAATGGTCACAAGAAGTCACACTCACAATGCAACCAAGTGATTTGATTTCAGGTTCACTGCAATTGGATCTTTGTAATTTTCTATGTTTGCAAGGTAGTGTGTTTTTTGTTTCCATTTGTTTATTTTAATAATGCTGTTGTTGTTTTATTGAATTTTTGTTTAACCCTTCCCTTGAAAATGGAAACATAGTTTTTCTGAAACGTTGGGATTAAAAGTTATTTTCTATAATACTGTGCGTGATTATTTACCGTAAAGATACTTAAAACATTAACCATGGATCACGAAAGCTTAAGACAAATCATATATATATATATATATATATATATATATATGTTAGAATTTACGTTTTTCTGGGTTGTGTCTCACGATACAAATTGAGTAGGTGGTTTCGACTTACCCCACCTCACCCGACGTTTCGAGGGAATAACATCCACCATCATCCAGGGTCACCGCGACGAGTCTGCACGGCTCTCTTCCTACGACTGGCAGTCCTATTGTTAGTTGACGCGTTGATGCTGTGGTTTGCGCGCGCAACCACGTGTCGGTATTTCTTGTGGCGCGTAACTCGAAGCCTGAAGCACTTATGCCCTAGCCATTCTTCTTGTCAAAGGACCCCGAGTCTCACAGGGCATGTCGCTTTCACACCTAATCTTGTCGGGTATGTTGATGCCTTCCTCATTGCTCTTGGTAAGTGCCCCCGTCTCCCTTGAATAGCCCCGCGAGGAGTTTCCACATACGGTTTGTGTTTGTGGAGCACTGGCAGCCAGGAAGGTGGTACCCGTTGTCCATCGTCCCGTTTATTTTAACTTTTAGGTCGCCGTTCTATTTCGATGGCTTCCCTTACTATTCTAATAGGGTAATTTTGTATCGTCATCAAGAGTTCTAGATGCGTCAAAATCAATTCTGTGCCCTGTGTTCCTTACGTGTTGAGCCAAAGCCGAAGTATCCTTGTTTTGTTTAACAGCAAGACGGTGCTCATCTACCCTCACCGAGATGCGCCTGTTAGTTTGGCCTAAATACACTTCTTTACACATACTGCATGGAACTTCGTAGACCCCCTGGTTCTCCACAGGGATGCAATCTTTGGCATTTCTGAGTAAGGCCCCTATCTTGCGATGTGGGTGGAAAATGGTTTTAATATTATATTTTCGGAGCAGTTTTCCCACTTTATCAGTATCACCCTTCAAGTAGGGGAGGCGGACCCAAGGCACAGCCTTCTCTTGATCCTCTTTGTTAGCAGACGCCGGCCTCACTTTGAGAGATTTCGAAATAGCACTTGGAATACCCATTATACAGTAATATGTGTCTGAGCTTACTTATCTCATCAGTAAAATGTTCTGCATCTGCTAATTTAAGTGAGCGTGACATCAAAGAGTTAACTACTGAGTTAAGTTGAGCGAGATGGTGGTGAGAAGCAGCGTTCAAATAACGATTGGTGTTGGTGGGCTTGCGATATACAGAGTGACCAAGAGTACCGTCAGCCCTCTTGCTTATGATTACATCCAGGAAGGGTAAACGTCCCTCCTCCTCTATCTCCATGGTGAATCTTATATTGGGATGGAGACTATTAAGGAAAGCCAGAAACTCTACAAGTTTTTCTTTGCCGTGTGGCCATATAGCAAATAAATCGTCCACGTATCGGAGCAATAGGGATGGTTTCAGAGGGGCGAGTGACAACGCCTTTTCTTCTAAATTTTGCATAAATAAATTCGCTACTGCTGGTGAGAACGGAGACCCCATGCATGGGTGCGCCTACTATATGTTCGTAACGTTGTCCCTCATACATAAAATAGGTTTTAGTCAAACAATGATTGATTAACATTAACATGTACTGCGGTACTTTTAGATCTCGTATTATATCGAGTGATTCTTGAATAGGAATATTTGTGAACAGAGATTCAATGTCAAAACTCACTAGAATGTCCTCTTTGTTGACTTTTTGTGAGCGCAGAAGTTCTAAAAGATGGTAAGCATTCTTGACAAAAGTCTGCGCATCTTCAACATAAGGTTGCAGGTACTTAGCCAGAAACCTAGCCAAGGGCTGGAGCGGTGAGTTTATTGAGCTTACAATGGGCCTCAGTGGGGTGCCCTGCTTGTGATTTTTTTTATGACTTTCTCTCGGTATTCAATACACACAGATAACAAAAACTTGTAGAAATACAGCCAAACCTTACACACTCAAAAGAAATGAGATCTAAAAAAAGGGCCAAGCTCATCTACCCTTCCACATTTGCGCATTCTTAATTCATAAACGTACAGTGTCCCATAACAGCATCCTCGAAAAGCTTGGCAAAAAAGAATTTGCGATTATTAATTTAAACGTAATAGTTCAACCAAGTTCTTTTTTCTAATTAATTTAAACGTAATAACATGCAAATTTTATTTTGCCAAGCTTTTCGAGGATGCTGTTATGGGACACTGTACGTTTATGAATTAAGAATGCGCAAATGTGGAATGGTAGATGAGCTTGGCCCTTTTTTTAGATCTCATTTCTTTTGAGTGTGTAAGGTTTGGCTGTATTTCTACAAGTTTTTGTTATCTGTGTGATCTCATTACTTTTTCAAGTTCCATTGTAAAATTATTTGTTAAAATATTATAATTTTATCAAAGTTGATTTAATTTCTATGGTATTAGCAATAACAAAAGGATGTAAAATATCTAGACCCGGATTCATGTACATCCTGGGTATAGGTGGTATAACCATGGTATAACGACGATATAAGGACTGGACCCCAATTCTAGAGTTCGTGGGAGATGAGTTGAAAACGCAATTAGAAAACGAAGTCGTTTTCGTTTTCGAAGGAATTGGTATTCTTGAACGGTATCGTGGAAAACGTCATGGGCTGTTATTTACGTGGGGTGAGGTTCACGAAATCCAGACAAGAGCTCGAAAAACGTTCTAATTTATTCTAGATGGCAGTGCCTTCATAAACGCGGGCCAATCGAAAGACGAGTTGCATGAAATGATTTGATTGTTGCAATTATGTAAACAAACAGATGATCACGCTCATATTCGACACCTTGCTTCGACATTGTGTGTAGTAGCAAGCTGACTTTGATCATGGCTCAACATGGCTAAAAAGAAAAGAATATGTGTATTATTTCGGAACATTTTTGTATAGCCTTGGTGGACAATCATACTATTGTTTATCTGCATTAGGCTTTTAGTAATCAAAACTAGTTATTTGTGCGGGAAGTGTGTCAGAACTATGTTGTGCTGGCCTAGGGTTGGCTAGGCTTGTCAAACATGTAATGTAAGTAATAATTTTATCTAGTCCTATAGCCTAATGGAACTTTAGACCTACACTGTTGTATTATAAATAATTTTCTACATCTGGGCCTAGGTCAGGGACGGTTTCTGATTTGTTTTATGAGAGTATAATGACAACTTTTCTCATTTCACACATAGAAGCAAAATTTAAAATGTCCTCCATTTGTTTACGTATCGCACTTTCCCGCCTAACTCTGCTTATACCGTCAATAAGTGTCAAGTTACTATGGTTACTTGTTGATTGTATGCCTAGTGTTTAAGGCTTATATTTTAAAACCTTTATTTGGAAGCCTTCCAGCAAACTTTTTCAACTTTTTTTTTCAAAAGAGACTATATTACTATAACCTTAATGTCCATGTAAAATATGAACATTGTAGCCCCACCCGTCTGGTCAGAATCGCGGGCCGATTGAAACTGACGAATTAGATGTTAGCAGTAGCTAACATCCTTAAAGTGATTTTGAGCATGTTTCAAGCCATTTTTTCACCAAGAAGGAATGGTCGTACCCCAATAAAATTTGGCATGTGTTGTCAGGTACCTAAATCCCCTCGATTGCGATAGTTTTCAAGTTCATATCACGTTACATGACGGCTGGGTAACACCTCGAAATCACCCCAACTCTGCTTGGTGTATAAGGTGCTTGAGTGTGTAGCGCACCGCGGCTTGGCTGCGGCGCCCTAACGAGCACCTAGATTTATGTTGTTCTGGGTCGATCTTGGAAGAAATAATCTTCTTCCGCGTCACTTTCTCTAAGTAAGTTGTAAGATCAGTTTTTAAAAGTTTGTATGTGGGATTATTGATAAGAACTCTAATTTTTCACGATATTCGTCTATAATTAAAATAACCGTGGCATTGCCTTTGTCTACAGGTAAAACTATAATATCTTCATTGACCTTGATACATTTAAGAGCTCGTAATTCTTTCTTGGAAACGTTTGTCTGGGGAACGCGAGCATTACGTAAAATAACTTAGGTGTCTTGCCTATTAGTTTCCGCCACGTCCTAATCTAAGGTTTGGACCGCACACTCCACACTAGCAATAATATCTTCCACTGGCACACGTGACGGAGTAACAGCGAAATTTAACCCTTTCCGCAAGGCTTTCATTGTTACGTCACTAATGTTGACATTAGACAGGTTATGCACTGTAGTAGTACTACGTTGGCTGTTACGTCAATGTCTTGCCATAAAATAGGGTGGATGAGCGTACTAAGTTCGTCATGAACATCATGAAGTTTGATATTAACACTTTCTAAGTTAAAACGGGTACGACGTATTGCCTCTCTGGTTAGGGCTAAATTTTTAGTGTGAAAGCGTAAAGACATGTGACATGTATGTCTTTACGCTTTCACACTAAAAATTCGGCCACATCTAGAATCCTAAATAGATCTAGTTTCATTTATTTTATTTATTTATTTATTGTATACCTTGCAAATATGTATTATACATGGTGGCAAGTAGGCTATTCAACATTTTTATCTTAACTCAACAATTTTCTTTTAAAATTAACAATTAATTACAGTATCAACACGTTAAACATCATAAATGGTATTCTATGTATACCTCTTCCAAACATCCTTAACATATTTTTTTTTAATTAACAATTAATTACAATATCAAAATTAACAAACAATGACCTAACAAATATTATTCTTTATCTACTTCCTCCAAACATTTTCTGAAACTTTTCACTTTGGATTCCTCAACAGCTGCAGCTGGCAATTTATTCCATTCCACAATTGTTCTGTTGAGAAATGACCACCTCCCAACATCCTTCTTTGACCCATTACATTCTAACTTCCAGTTATGGTCTTTCCTCCCTTTGTAAAATCCTTTTACAATTTTTCCACTAATCTCATTCCATCCCTCCATTCCTTTCGTAGCACGAAATAAGTTACACAGTCTGTTTCTCCTTCTTCTCATCTTCAGAGAATCCCATCCTAAATCTTCTATCATTTTAGTAACACTATCATAAGTTCTTATCCTCCTTCCCTTAGAATCAGTTATCCATCTCCACCTCTTTACTTTTCCAGTTACTCTCCTTGCTGCTAATCGCTGAACCTTGTCTAATGCTTTTATATGTTCATGACGAACTTAGTACGCTCATTCACCCTATTTTATGGCAAGACATTGAATTAAAATCATTCTAACGTTCCCAGGATGATATGTACCTAAAGTCGATCGATGAAGTGAACTACCCTATCAAAACAACAATTTCTTTAACATTAAATAAACCTAAAACACCTTAAAATAATACTTTTATCTATATTGTCATCATCTAGTATTATTTAAAACGGTATTCAACACAACTTCACCAATTTATGTATTTTATACAAAGTAAATAATAATATTATTCTGTTCTAAATGCGCGTGTTGTATTTTGACTCCAGTAGTATATCATGCTAGGCACAATCATAAAACTAAACATTATACAATAATCGATGTATAAATATTTGTAGCACTTGAGTAAGAAATGGTGAAGAAATGCAAAACGAACATAAATTCTCTGTATATATGTATTTCATCGACAATAAGATAGTCAAAACCACAAATTAAGATTTTAATTCTACCTTTCTTGTAGCAAATAACCACATGTTGACTTGGCAACATAGCACTGGTTTGTTATGATGGCAGTACTGAATGTCCCAAAGGATGTAGCAAGCTACCAGCGTCCACCTCGAACTTATATTATATACAAATAAATAGTAGTTGCGTACATCTGCAGAATATGGCTGTGTATTACGACAAAGAAACATTGGCTGATTGGTTTTTGCAAGTGTAAACAGCGCCCGCATTGCAAACAATGAGCTTTTACGCTCGTTTTTTCTTAGCGTCCCTCAAACGCCCCGCGTCTGTCTGCAGGAGTATTCATCTGAGCCGCCCCAAAGCCGTAGACTCGAGTGGCATGAGCGTAGCGTGTTCGCGTAGCATGCAAGAGGTACCCGGTTCGAGACCTGGCCTGTGCGTTTTTTTTTCCTTTTGTTTTTCCGGAAATAATAATAATTTATATCTTTATCCGTGATATATTTAATTTTTGTAATCTTTTCGTGGAAGTTACTCTTTTCTTTTCTTTTTATATTTTATGTATATTTGCCACAGCCTCTGTTGGTAATCTCTTGGTAAGAACAGGTGGATTTGAAAGTGGTCTCATATAGGCCTAATTTAGCAAATGTACCAAGGCCCCAAGCATGTCTTGCAATCTTTCGTGCACGCTCGTAGATTTATAGATGAAATGGAATAAATAAATAATATAAACAAATAAAATATAAATATAAATAAATGAACAATAAGTACGTTCACATAATTGTCTACTAGTCTACCGCCTAATCTATTTGGTTTACAAATTAGAGCAGCAGATAACTAAATATTGATATGAATGCTGAGCCGCGAGCAGAATAGGCATTGAAGGTGTAGGCCACACCCACCCCTGTCTCTCGTCATCGACAGCCGACTACAGCGTGCGACGTCACGGCGCTGTTGCCGTAATTCTTGTAATCGCTCGGTCGTACGAGTTGAAGTTGGACCAAACATCACAAAATCTCGAAAACGAACCCCGTTTGACCACATTTTCAAAAGCAAATAATGTTAGTCGTGGAATTATCTACATTTTGCACGTAAATTTGTTAATATTCATTAACATGTCACGATGTTACGCAACGATATGCGATTGAAAGTGTAGGTTTTTGTTTAGCTACAATGCATATAAGATAGGGAATTCCAGCGCATTTCAAAACGCAATAGATAAAAAAAACTAGTACCGTTAGGCCCAAAAAGTTTTTTGCTATACTCACAAGCTCAATCTCATCTTGCAGTACCTGGAATCTGAAGGATATCTATTACATGCGCAGTTATCATCGATCGACTTTAATGGAGAAACGACATAAGAGCAAATTTGATCGTTTGTTGACCTCACTCGCACACAACTGCTCGGCTACTGATAACAGCCAACGTAGTACTACTACAGTGCATAACCTGTCTAATGTCAACATTTGTGACGTAACAATGAAAGCCTTGCGGAAAGGGTTAAATTTCGCTGTTACTCCGTCACGTGTGCCAGTGGAAGATATTATTGCTAGTGTGGAGTGTGCGGTCCAAACCTTAGATAAGGACGTGGCGGAAACTAATAGGCAAGACATCTCAGTTATTTTACGTAATGCTCGCGTTCCCAAGACTTACATTTCTAAGGAAGAATTACGAGCTCTGCAATGCCACGGTTATTTTAAATATTGACGAATACCGGGAAAAAATGAAAGTTCTTATCGATAATCCCACATACAAACTTTTAAAAACTGATCTTACAACTTACTTAGAGAAAGTGACGCGGAAGAAGATTATTTCTTCCAAGATCGACCCAGAACAACATAAATATTTAATACCGAGAGAAAAAAACCTCCAAGTGTCCTAAACTGTACGGGCTTCCGTAAATTCACAAGCAGGGCACCCCACTGAGGCCCATTGTAAGCTCAATAAACTCACCGCTCCAGCCCTTGGCTAGGTTTCTGGCTAAGTACCTGCAACCTTATGTTGATGATGCGCAGACTTATGTCAAGAATGCTTATTATTATTATTATTATTATTATTATTATTATTATTATTATTATTATTATTATTATTATTATTATTATTATTATTATTAATATATGGTTTTTAAGCATAAGCCCGCTTTAAGGACATAGTTATTGATTCGAACCCCAGTCGGGGCAAACTTTTTCGACAACTGCTATCAATCAATAATTATTATTAGTATTATTATTATTATTATTATTATTATTAATATTATTATTATTATTATTATTATTGATTCATAGCAGTTGTCGAAAAAGTTTGCCCCGACTGGGTTCGAACCCAGAACCTCCGGCTTAACGTGCCATAGCTCTACCAATTAAGCTACCGGGACCACAGAACAAACCTTTAGGAAACTGCTATTTGTTGTGACTGTTGACTTACATGACATAAATCCAACAGAAGACGGCAATGTAGCTGTCAAATCTGAAAGATTGCATGGATAAATTCAATCACATCTCATCTCCCATGAGTTGGGTAGTATGAATATATGGTTTTTAAGCACAAGCCCGCTTTAAGGACATAGTTATTGATTCATAGCAGTTGATTATTATCATTATTATTATTTTAAATCAAACGTGTATGAGTTTCGGGTTATTTCGCCGCGTCGCGAGTAAACATTATACGTACCTCGACGTTTCGTTACCTCTGTGGGTAACATATTCATGAGAACTGAGGCTGATAAGTTTGTTTCAGCCTCAGCCGAACACTCCTCCGTGGCGGTGTCTTCTGATTGGCTGGGGTGGCACACGTGGTGGAGTGGGGGTAGTTATCTCCCCTGGTTGGAGAGGATGACGTCAACACTTGTTGTTGTTGTTTTTGTTGTCGTTGATGTAGTTGTAGCTCCGGTTGTTGTTGTTGTTGTTGTTGTTCTCTGTGTTGTTGACGTTGCTGTTGTAGTTGTTGTAGTTCCTTGTGGCGTCGGGATGCTAGTTTGATGACTGGGGCCCAGGAGTTACTCAGTTTATAGCCGCCTACGTCACCGTTGAAGTTGTTAGGTGATTTGGCTATTTCTATTGACTCCCTGATTAGGCGTGGCCATAGGGCAGGTTCGTTGCATATTATTCGGGTTTCATCAAATAGTATCTCGTGGTCAGGATTGCTGATGTTGTCGACGGCATGTTTGGCAACAGCCGACAAGTCTTCTCTCAACGAGTTACAGTGATGTCGATGTTCTTTGACCCTTGTGGCGACAGTCCTACACGTTTGCCCTATGTACGCCTGGCCACACTTGCACGGTATTTTGTAAATACCGCTCCCCCCTAAGTGATTTTTGTCTTTTGGAGATCTTAACATACTGGCGACTTTCTTATGTGGTTTAAAAACAGTTTTGATTTGAAACTTGTGTAGATAACGACTAATACGATCTGTTGTAAATTTCACATACGGCAAATGAGCAAACTTGGGGGGCGTGTCCGGCTTGACAGAGTGGTCGACATCTTCTCGGGGTGTTTATGGAAGGCTCTACGGATGTCAGATAAGCTGTAAACCATTGTCCTGTAATGTTTTCGGTTAATATCTTCTTTTCTTCGGTGTAACTTTCTTCATCGGACAGGCGTTTGGCACGTGACACTAGAGAGTTGATACTGCATGCTTTTGGATGTGATGGTATGAGGTGCTGTAAAT
>JAMZAV010015638.1:0-12540 GCA_024449915.1 Sweltsa coloradensis | reverse complement strand
CCAGCCGATTAAACCATAGACAATTTTGAAAACGATCCTGTATTTTCACATAGGGGGCTAAATGCTCCCTTAAGTAAAATCCTGTATATATCGGTTTTGTACAGCACCCATTAAGAGCGTTCACCACCTGCGTTTAAGGCAATTTTCTGTTTGCTCGGCTGAATGACATCACAGTGTTGTTAGAAATTTTGAATATATCTCAAGAAAGTGGAAATAAAGGTTTCTATAGTAACATATTCCTAAAATTTGTTTTGAAATAATTTATAAAGAATAAATTCGATTTCACGAATTTCAATTTTGTTAAAAAGTCCAAAATTGACTATATTCGTGAATTTTTTCTGGATGATCAAGTCAAAATTTTGAAAATCTATGACTGTTAGAACGTCCATGTATGCTTTATTGACAAGTTTGCAAAATTGTATATACGTAGGATGCTTTTTGGCCGAGCAAACCGCTATTTACTAACTGTCAAAAGGGTGGTGAACCCTCTTAAGGAAGAAAACTTCCTTTAACAGAAACAGATCACACGTTTTAGCATAGCTAAATTTATGTTGATAACCGTACACTTTGCTGGTAGAACTAAAAGTTGGGGGACCTGGTTTTTGAAGAAAGAACAAGTACAAGCTTGTCGTTAGGCATTGACCCCTGGTTACTCCAGACCGATGATTTTTTATTCAATATTACAGACCGGATGCTGATAAGCAGTGCCGGCGTCTTGTGGTCAGTTACGGCTATAAAGTACATGTGCAACTTCCGGTCTAGCTGATAAGGAGGTTTGCGGTTAACTAGGGAAACGCCAAAGTCGTTGTTAAACGAGTGAGTGAGCCATGTGTTGAGTACCCGGTTACATTACTTTTCTTCCCCCTACATTAGGCCTACCTAACCTACCATAGCCTAGAGAGGCGCATTGGTCTTACAGTTGACGCGCCCGTATACCTACTAAACTTAAAAAAAAAAATTATTTATACGAATATAAATATCAAACATAAATGCAAATGTTCCCGGGTACTCACCACATGACTCGCTCACTCGTCTAACAATGACTTTGGCGTTTCCCAAGTCTAGTTGGCTAAAGCGTCCTTAAGGCCGCTTTACACGGAGAAGTTGAAAAAGTAAAAGTAAAAAGTGGAAAAGAACGAGTAGGAAGAGAAAAAGAAATCCCCTGGTCGGTAAAGATTTTGTAATTCCTAAATTGTATTTAAAAAATTATTAAACATGTTTTGAAATGCATATAACGCAGTGTAGTCTATCATCTGTGACAATACTATGGAAAACATAGCCAGTACGAAATACGTGAAAATATTGCAAGGTTTACTCAATCTACGAGCGGAATTTGTGGGTACCTTGACGTTCAACATTTTATAGACCTTGCATGGGCACGGCATTTCACGGCCAGGCGAATAAACAAACAAAAAAATATATTCAAAATCTAAAACATTGTCGTTAAAATAATTTCTAAACATTGGAAGTCTATTTTTCAGTTTATTATTTCTTGTAGGTTTAAATCGCAATGAATCTTGCTGATTTTGTTAGCAGTTCTCAATAAACTCGTACCGGATGTCTGTTTAAAATTTTAGCGCAATCTGTTCAGCGATTCGGCTGATTTTCAACGTACACACACACACACACACACACGCACGCACGCAGAAAAACAATTAGGGCCGTTTAAGTCGAATGGAAATCACTACGTTCGCTACGCTCACTCGTTCAATTAGTTTACTTGAGGCGGCTGCATTTGCAGTTTCATAAGGTAGGACTTCGGGTCTAGGTGATAAGCAATGTCGACATGTCTAATCTCGACGGCAGTTTTGCAATGGCTGCTGATAAGGAGGTTTGTAGTTAATTACTTTACTTGAGGCTGCTGCATTTACAGTTTCATAAGGTAGGACTTCCGGTCTAGCAATGCATGTTGAATCTTGCGTGCAATTTTGCAATCGATGTTGATAAGATTACCACTGTTGCGTTGGTCAGGGGCAGTCACCTTAGGGCATGCCAATGACCACGGGGTATATTAATAGGATCTCAGCACAATTGATTTTAATAGTGACCCAGCTTCTGTCCAGAACAGCCAAGACCCAGCTTCTGCCTAGCCCAGCCGTTATCTACAGCCAGACATCGTCTCAAATTTCGTAAGTACTTTAAATATTTTGAGGTTATGGGGGGACCAGTGTTTTAAATTTAATTAATTGTTTTTTAATTGTTATTCAGATCGCAAACCAGACAACCCATTCAGACGTTCCATTCTGTGCCAGCGTTCAAGTTTCGTAAATGAATGTAAGTCAATTTAAAGTTATATGCTTTATTAGCCCAGTGTTTTTTTTAAATTTAATTAATTGTTTATTAATTGTTATTCAGATCACGAACCAGTCAGCCCATTTCGCCATCCCGTTCTTTGCTCTACACTCAAGTTTCCTGTTCTCCGCCTGAGCTCTACACTCAAGTTTCCTGTTCTACGCCTGCGCTCTACACTCAACTTTCCCGTTTCGACCTCCCGTTCTACACTCAAGTTTCATTAATGTAAGTACTATAATGCATTTTAAAAATTCAGCATAAAGAGTACAAGTGGCTTAAAAATTCTTATTTCATTTACAGAGCAACATGGACCCTCCCCGCTTCCTAATTAGAAACACCCTCATTAAAGAATTTAAAGGTTCAACGCTTCAGGGAGTCAATATTTTGTTAAAATCAACCCCCCTGGTCCTGAAGTTGATCCATTACAATACATTAAAGAAACAGTTGTCGAAATTATAGACAGCCTTTTGGTTAATATAGCTCCTCACGAAATGATTGGTATGACAATACGCAATACAGAAAACAATTTAGATAAACCTATCGGTATATCCTTTAGAAGAAAAGACCAAATAGACTCTGAAATTATTTGTGCAGTTATTTCAAAGGTTACGCAATCGAATGCCCGGGTCCTATTGACAGATAATCTAGAAATTCAGGTCGATCACGTCCGAATGTTGAATGGGAACGGAGGCGACGGTATCAAAACCAAAGGTAGAGCCATTGCTAGTATAAGTCGTTTGAAAACAAGCATTGTCACTGTTAAAACTGAACGGAATTGTCTCGCCAAAGCTCTAATAATCGCTATGACCCATGTAGATAAAGACCCTAATTACAAATCTTATCGTGATGGACGGAAACTAGACATAAAAGTAAACGCACTTCTCGAAAAATCAAATGTTAATCTCGAATCGGGCGGGGGAATACGCGAACTTGAACAATTTCAGGCATTCCTTAAAGATTATAAAATTACCGTATTTAATGGTTTAAAAGCGGAAAACATATGGTTTCAAGGAGCTAGTCACGCTGAGAAAAATCTTTACCTACTCTACGACTCTGTTAATAATCATTTTAATGTAATTGTTAGTCTGACTGGGGCATTCGGTACAAGGTTTGTTTGCAAGGGGTGTTTTAAAACGGGACAGAGTGGCTCCAGGCATACATGCGATGAGACTTGTTCTGGCTGTCTATCGGCGCCTCCATGTATTGTTGGCAAGGAGCGTAGCTATTGCGATATATGCCGCTGCTACTTCCGTAGTGATAAGTGCTATAAAAAACATTTAGAAACCGTTTTTGGTAAAACAACTAAAAAATCAGCATGCCAGATTAGGCGCAATTGTGCCACTTGCGATATGTTTATTCACAAAAATCACGAGTGTTTCAAAGTATTTTGCACAGTATGCCGGAAAAATACCCTTCCTGGGCACCAGTGCTTTATCCAGCTATTGCGCCCTTACGTAGCTAAAGACAACTTTATGTTTGTATTCTACGACATAGAATCAACACAAGACACTCAGATTGGAGATACCGAATCGTATTTACATAAACCTAATCTTCTCGTCGCTCAAACAGCCTGTAGCTTATGCCTAGAGAAAGACGACCTTACCGACTGCCCCAAGTGTGGGGTCAGGGAGAAAATATTCTGGGAGAACCCAATCGCCGAATTTTTTGGCTTTTTATGTGAAACCAGGCCGGGTATCGAACATATCTATTGTCTAGCCCACTATGCTAAAGGCTATGATTCGCACTTTCTACTCGAGCATTGTGAAACTAAGAACTGGCTACCCACGCTTATCAAGGATGGATATAACATATTGATATTAAAGATAGAACATATTACTTTTCTCGATAGTCTAAATTTTATCCCCATGCCATTAAAAAACTTTACTAAAACTTTCAATCTAAATACGCGGAAAGGCTGGTACCCCCATCTTTTTAACGTTTCTAGAAATCTAAATTATGTAGGCCCAATACCGCCACCCTACTATTTCGGGGTTGATTATATGAGTAGTGAAAATCGTAGTGAATTCGAATTATGGTATGAAAGCCAGCTAGGAAAATTGTACGATAATAAATTAGAATAAGAGGCCTACTGTGTGGCAGATGTAAGTCTGCTACGCGAGGGAGCCCTTTTATTTCGAAAATTATTTATTGAAACAGGTAATGTGGACCCTTTTCGCAAAAGCCTAACTAAAGGTTTTCCGCCGTAATTTTATGCAAAAAGACTCGATAGCTATCATACCACCATGCGGATATAGACTAGCTGATAAGCAATCAGCTCAAGCTATAAAATGGTTGATTTACACGGAAGAAAAAAGTCAAATAAAAATCATACATGCATTTAATGGTAGGGAAAAACGTTTACCCGAGTTTCCTCAATACAAAGTCGATGGTTATTGTGAAGAAAGTCGGCTAGTCTTTGAATTTCTAGGTTGTGTATGGCATGGGTGTCTCTGTCAGAAGAATCGCGATAGGACAATTGTCGATACAAATGAGACACTAGCCGATCGTTTTGAGCAAACTATGGCGCGTATAGAGGCAATAGCCAATGCTGGCTACACAGTGGAGATTATGTGGGAGTGTCAGTTTAAAGCTATTCTCGATAAGGATCCGGTTTTAAATGCTAGGCTTTCTAATCACCCACTCGTAAGTCAGCAAGCTATTCAGTTTCGAGACGCTCTCTACGGGGGGCGTACGGAAGCTTTAAAATTAGAATATGTCGTTAAAGAAGGCGAAAAGATAATCTACATTGACATCAACTCTTTGTACCCTTACATATGTAAGACGGGCATCCCACGCATATCTATGTAGGGGATGAATGGCCACCGGTAGAGCAACTCTTAAAAATGAATGGATTTTTGAAAGCCACTTTGGTTCCTCTGCGAAAACTCTATCACCCGGTCTTACCTTTTAAGGCACATTCTTAACTATTGTTTTTCCTATGCAACGCATGCGCAATGACATTAAATCAGACAGATACATCTTCACATAGTGACTGCGAAAGAGCCATGACCGGAACTTGGATAATGGGAGAAGTAATTGAAGCAGTTGCCCAAGGCTATACAATTGTTAAAACTTTTTATTTATAGCCTATGACGTCACTCAATTTGACGGCGTTTAAGGAGGCTTGTTTGTTGCCTTTATTAACTGTTTTTTAAAACTTAAAACTGGAGGCGTCAGGTTATCCAGAGTGGGTGAAAACAGAGGCTGATAAGACTTAATAATACATTGACGATTACGAGACCACTGAAGGCATTAAATTAGATAGTGCTAATATTGCTAAAAACCCAGGCAAGCGTCAGTTAGCCAAGACAAATTTGAATGTACTCTGGGGGCGCTATGCACTCCGGGGCAACAAAAGCCAGACATTCATGACTAGAGAACCGAAAGAGCTCTTCAAGTTTCTAGCCACCCCTGGGATTGTAGTTGAAGACTTGATATTCCCGAACTAGGATATGGTATGGATAACATGGAAATATACAGACGAATGTATCCCTCTTGAAAAATCTGTGAACGTTGCCCTAGCTGCCTACGTGACAACGGGGGCACGGCTTGAACTCTATCGTTATCTAAAACTAGTGGGCCGGTCGGCACTATACTGTGACACAGACTCGTTGATATATGTTCAACGCCCAGACGACACTTTTCACGTACCGATAGGAGACCATCTTGGAGACATGACAAACGAATTAGAGTCCTATGGCCCAGACAGGGGCGTAGGAACGGGGGGGATGGGGGGGAAACTCCCCCCCCCCCCCACTTGTTGGCTTGACCCCCCCACTGGGGGGGGTCAAGCCAGGTATAGCTTGTTGGGTGATTTTTAGGATTTTTACTACAGTCAGGCTTGCAAACAAAAAGGAAGATTTATGTAAACATTTTTTAGAAAGATTTAGTAAGAGACGTGATTTGCGAGACTAGACTATATAGCCATCTGATTTTAGACTAATATTCATTATATTTTGTGTGCAGTGTTTTCACTCTCAAGCAGACTGTCGACCGATTTCAGTCAGGTAATCAATCTTCAATGCAATATTAGCTTCAAAATGTAACCCTTGTTTATTAAAAGTCGCTTGAAAACGTGTTTTAGGCCACCTATCAAGAGCACCTTTTTAAAAATATCTCGCCTACGGCGAAATAGCCTCCGGCGGCTGGGGCTTCGCCCCACGCCCCGGTTTGCCCACCCAACCTCGTAATCAACTTTAGTGTGACCCCCCCACTAAAAAAATAGTTCCTAAGCCACTGGGCCCAGACGCCTACATAAGTCAATTTTATAGTGGGGGGTCTTAAAGCTATTGATATACTGTAACAAACACGACGACTGGAAAAGACGAGACTGTATGCAAAGTGCGCGGGTTAACTTTTAAATTTTGAAAATTCTAAAAAGATTAATTTTAATTCGATAAAAAAAGCTATTCTAGAACCGGACACGCCCCCCATAACTGTTACCAATCCTAAGAAAATTAAACGTAAACAAATGGGCGTAATCGTTTCAGAGCCTGAGACAAAACGTTACTCTGTTGTTTTCAACAAGAGACAGAGATTGACTGATAATGATTCTCTGCCATACGGATTTGGAAAAATAAAACCATATAGCTATTTTTGTCTCAGTCTGGCTATGTCTTTCGAGGCGTCAATAGCTGCTTTTATAGCTAAAGAAAAACGTTTGTTCCATCTTACTGTAGAAGAATTGAAATTTCAACCCAAGAGCTTTTTAATTGCGCTCGCCCCCGACGATATAGCTTTTGTATGGAATAAGCTACTGCCAGTGTTGTACCATCCGTTTACTTTGGTAATTAGTGGGGCTAGTTTTAGTGGTAAGACTACGTTTGCAATTCGTTTGATTCAAAATCTTGACACTTTGTGTGACGTTTCAAAATTTCAAAAAATTCTCTGGTGTTTAGGAGAGCTGGGTGCAGCCCCATCTGAATTTAAAAAAACATGTAACGTTTCATCAAGGCATTCCTGATTTTTAAAACGAAAACGGTAAACCTAAACATGTGGTTCTTGATGACCTTATGCATGAATCTTACAGTAAAAAGGTGTCTGAGCTTTTCACTTAATATTCACATCATAGAAACATTTCGGTGATTCTCATAACACAGAATTTATTTCACCAAGGCTCTGGCTCGAAAGACATTTCGTTAAATACAAAGTATCTGGTTGTTTTCAAAAACCCCCGGGGTAAAACTCAAATAGCCTATCTCGCTCGTCAAATCTACCCTAAGAACTGGCGTAGTCTGCATCAAGCTTTTGTGGATGCAACTAAACACCCACACGGTTACCTGTTGTTTGATCTGTGTCAGAATACAAACGATGTAGCACGCTTTAGAACCAATATATTATTTGATACACCCAGTGTGGTTTATTCTAACATACCCCACGGCAATGAAACGGCTCAAGTCACATAAACACTCTCTTTACGTTTTAAAAAATGCTAGTACTAAGCTGAGAAAGGCCAATTTGCAGTCAGGCGACGACGAATTAATTAAAACTATTATAGAGTGCGTTGTCAATACATTAAACGGGAATCATAAGATTTCTACTCAAGTAAAACAGAAACTCTGCAAATATAAAAACTGTTTTCGAAAACTAACCAATCCTAAACTGGCACTAAAGAGAAAACGTAAAATAATTATTCAGAAAGGAGGTTTTTTGATTCCACTTTTAGGTAGTATCTTATCAGGCGTTTTGGGGAGTTTAATTAATAGACAATGACAGATTTGCGGAAAATGTTTTTAATGTCTCCCGAACTATTTGATAGATTACATGGACGAAAGGAGGTAGGCGAAAATAAGTTGGAAGGTAAAATGCAGAGAGCATTAAAAAGAAAACAAAAAAATTACAACACTCTGACCGAATTCAGAAGATACCAGCAGCCCTATTTAAAAGCTTTGCAAAAGAAACGCGAGCCCATTGTGGTTCCACTTTTTGAACCTAAACAACAACAGGCCCTAGACCGACCGCGTTTTAAAACCAGGCGTAAAGCAAAACGTGGTGTAAGGCCTGGTGTGTTTGAACCAGAGGCGGGTAATCAACAGGAAGTTGATAATTTCACCATATCTCGGTTCGGTCCGGTAGCTGGCAATTTTCTATCCCCGTATTTCAACAAGCGGCATACAATTGATAACGTGTATGGTATTCACCGAGACGACGCTGGAAATTTTAAAATTGGCGATGAACCAGTCACTGTAGATAATAATCAAATTATTATAGGAGAAACACGATTCGATGGAACCCCCGGGGCTCTGGGAGCTACTAACAAGGAAAAAGAACCTTAATTATAACCAAATTAACCAAACCGATCTTGATAATTATAAGAAAATCCTAGGTCAGTCCAAGGCGCATGTAGACAAATGGGGTAAGATAAAATCTAGCCGTAGTGAAAAATATAAGAAAGTTGTCTCTCGTCTATTCCCGCCTAATAAAAATCCAGAATGGACGACCGTCAATTAGCAAACTTTTTTTATAATTTAAGACATCCGGCGGGGTATGCTTCTGTAGATAAACTTAAACAAGCCAGTGGTATTTCACGCCCTCGTATTTTAAAATGGTTAGATGCTCAAGAAACCTACACCCTACATAAGCCTATTAGAAAACGTTTTCCCCGGAATCCTTATGATTCAATCACCAACATTGGTGAATTGTATGAGGGCGATCTCTCTGATCTCTCGTCTCTAGCTAAATACAATGACGGTTTCAAGTTTTTACTAACCATAATCGGTGTATTCTCAAAGTATGTGTGGAGTCTGCCTTTAAAAAATAAGCAGGGTAAAACTATAGCCCAGGCTCTCGAGAAAGTGTTAAAAAAGCCAAATGTTTGATTTTCCAGACAGATAAGGGAACCGAGTTTCTAAATCATACCGTACAGAGTTTATTAAAACGCTATGGGGTTGAATACAGGAGCTCTAATGACCCAGTAGTAAAATGCGGCATAGTGAAGCGGGTACAGAGAACCCGAAAATGCGCATGTATAAATATTCTACACATAAAAATACGTTTCGTTATATAGACGTACTCGACGACTTGGTCCAGGGCTACAATGACTCTGTTCATTCAACAATAGGAATGGCTCCTTCAAAAGTGACACCTCGCGATATAAAAACTATCTGGTATCGCATGAATAAAAATGTTATTCAAAAAGGTAGTGTCAAGTTTAGAGAGGGTGACTATGTACGTATAGGTAGACATAAACATGTTTTTGTCAAAGGATATGCTGAAAACTTTACCACGGAAATTTTCAAAATTGTTAAAGTAATTCCTATATCCCCCCAACCTGTGTATGAACTTGCTGATTTAAATAATGAGCCAATACACGGTAAATTCTACAACTTTGAACTAGTGCGAGTTCAACTAGGTGAATTTAAAATTGAAAAAGTTTTAAAATCAAGACGTAAAGCAGGGAGACTTGAACATTTTGTCAAATGGCGTGGGTATAACGCAAGTTTTAATTCATGGATTAATGCATCTAATGTACGACGTATCTAAATCATATTATCTTTTATACAGATGGATTCTTTCAAGAGCAGCTTTAACATCTGTCGCCCGACTCCGTATAGGAAAATTTCGGCACTCACTCCATTAAAAATATATGAAGTTCAAAAACTGGCGAGGGTGGAGACGCAGTACGGCGCATCTATCAAGGCGACTTTGAACGACGCTGCAGACGCTAGTCTGCCCTTCTACATACATTTACCTAAACGTTATAATGACGTTGTATCAGATGAGATGTTAGGTCGAGTCAACGCGCATAGTGAGACTTTGTGTCTGCGCTATGAGGGGATTGCCCCTGATAATTCATTCATCCTTAGATTATTGTAAAAACTTTTTTAACATTAGCAAGCATGGCACCACTCAGGCCTTTTAAAATATACGCTGTAGAGAAACTGTAGATGCGCCTATGCCAAAGACGCTTGTCTGCCATATTTACCTAAATGACGTTGTGTCAGATGAGATGTTAGGACGTGTGAATAAGCATCGTGAGACTTTGTGTCTACGCTATGCGGGCCCAGACAATTCATTCATGCTTAGATTATTGTAAAAACTTTACAAGCCAAAAACTATTGTAAAATTTCTATTTCGACAGATGAACGCCCTTCAAATCGATGAGCCACTCCTCTTTAAAGAGTTGACATGGCTTGAACCATTCAGACGCTATGAAATACTAAATATGGAGAAAATACAGTCAGCAGGCAAAATACGCATAATGTTAGAGGGAGACGATTATGATTTCTATGTATACATACCAGCAATGTTTTATGATATGTATACTACAGAGTATTTTAAATGTGTTAATACCAGAGATTACAAATAAATGCTACAGTATGAGGGGTTATTTCCCTGACGGCTCTCCTCTATTTCGTATAGTTTAACGGCCGCGGCCGCTTAGCGCCGGGGCCAGTGACAATGCTTTGTTTTAAATAAATAATACTATAAAACCTGTACATTTATTTCTAAAACCTCACTTGTGTTCCTACCACCGAGATGGATAGAGAGTTTTATGTGACGCTACCTTCCGACAGTTCAAAGAGTTTCTACCCTAATAATGTATTATCCAGCTTTACCACAAAGTTAGCAAGACCCCTTAACCTTGAAACTAAGTACCTAGTAGGGCTTGCCGAGCTGACTTACCCTCAGGGCTTTGATACGCTAGAAACGGAGGTGACTGCTAATCGAGATGAGTTAACTGCTAATATACTAGTTACTCGTGTTGGTCGTATCGTATTTCCTGTGAAAGATTACAAGTCATTCGAAGATCTTTATACAACAATACAAAACTCGGTACAAGATCCGGTTAAACAAGAGCAATTACTAAACGAGTTCAATTATTATATTTTACGCGACCAATACGATATTTTGTCTATAATGAAAAGTAAAATAGTAGTCGTCCCTAATACGGCTCCTAGCAAAGGTAGTGTACGTAATAGTATAGCTATAGTCAGGAGGGGCCAGAAGCCTGTCGACCTGAAAATAGATTTTCACTGCCAAATTTACTATGGTTTAGATTCCTTGGTATCAGCTATTCGCGATAGGATACCGACAATTGAAGGATTAGTGGCGGCAAATGAACTTATCAGAAAACTTGTCGCCAGTGATTTACTATCGGCGCATTTACAGCCTAGCAAACGCTTACCAAGTGTATCAAACGACACTAAGCCCGTGTATGTGTATTCAGACATTATAGAGCCTCAGTTAGTGGGTGATACTTTGGCACGTAATTTAAGAGTCATACAGTTTCCATCTTTTCAGGGTCAGCATATATTTCAGCCAATATATTATTTCCCAGTAGAGAAGACTTTCATAGAGAGTATAACTATTAGTTTAAAGGGGTATTTAACCGCTAAACTCAAAAAATATATTTCATTCAGGCTAACTAGTAATGAATTTAGCAACTAACAGAAAATTTTTTGGGGCCCCCATGACCTCCCAAAAAATTGTCAAACATGACATTATTCGAGCTAGGTCCCATCGGCAAAAATCTCCCATAAGAAATAACACGGGGACGATCTTTATGCCCCGTGACCTTGGAGGATTTTGATCCAAAAAAATATTGGCCATTATTGACGTACTCTACAGCCTTTTCTGTAAATTCTCTATATTTTGTTTTGTAATTTAAGCAAGTAGTTCGGTCAAAATATGCTGATTACCAAGATGGGGTGTGATTTTGGAATGCATATTTTTGTGTGTTTGAGGGTATATTGGGTAACAATTTCAAGACACGATGTTATAATGGGGCATTTTAGATTGGTACTATGCTCTAGTATCTATGTGGACCAAAAAAGAAGCAGGTTAAAGCCGATTTTAGAAATTTCCCAAAACACCAATTTTTGCAAATTTCCGGACCAAAAAAATTCAAAAATTCGTGTTAAATCACAGTTACAAGATATAATTTTTTAAACTGTCATTTAAGTGTAGTATTGTGCTAAAGATCACGTGGTAAAAAATATTTTTTGGGTTTTTAGCCCCTTTAAGAACAAAATTCGGTAATCTCGTCAAGTTTGACGCTTCCCCAATACCAACGATAGCTTTGTTACATTTTGTAAAGGTTTAAATACAAATGTTTTGTTATTTTTTTTATTACCTAGCGTTGGAGGGTGTAGGCCAAACTATAGGGCCTCCTATAAAGTGCAGCGTGGAATGGTATAGGAAACTATCTAGGGGGGGTTGTTAGATTATAAGACCATTTTATTTAGGGCTTTAATCAGTGGGACGGAGACATCATAAAGGGCACGTGAGGAAATGGTATGGAAGACA
>JAMZAV010015637.1:0-10116 GCA_024449915.1 Sweltsa coloradensis | reverse complement strand
TGCTATTAAAAATCATGATGGAATCATCATGTCAATAAAACTTTTGTAAAAATGCCAATATAGATCTATCAATACTATGGTATGAACAATATATGTAGCCGTTTTAACGTTTTTTTATCGCCAAGTATAAGAAATATGTAAAGAGCACATTTATGTTTGTTGTTCAGAAACTTTTTAGTCAGTGATAATCCATATTATTATCTCAGTTTATGAACGTAATCATCATTTCGAAACATCGAGGATTGGTGTCGTGTGTGTGCGCGTGGTGGTCTGAGTAGTGTTTTAGGGGTGTTATGTTCTGTTTGTGAAAATATTGATGTAACCTCAGAAACTTTTAGGTCATTAATAAACCATATTATTATCTCAGTTTATGAAAGTAATCATCATTACGAAAGATTGAGGATTGGAGACGTGTGTGTGCGCGTGTTGGAGGTGAGTGAAGTGTGCTAGGGGTGTTAAGTTCTGTTTGTGTAAATATCGATGTTCATTCAGAAACTTTTAGTCATTGATAATCCATATAATTATCTCAAATCTGGTAAAGTCATCATCATACCGAAACATCGAGAATTAGTGTCTTGTGTGTGCGCGTGTTGGAGGTGAGTGAAGTGTGCTAGGGGTGTTAAGTTCTGTTTGTGTAAATATCGATGTTCATTCAGAAACCTTTTAGGTCATTGATAATCCATATAATTATCTCCATTAGGTGGAACGAACGTAATCATCATTTCGAAACATCGAGAATTAGTGTCTTGTGTGTGCGCGTGTTGGAGGTGAGTGAAGTGTGCTAGGGGTGTTAAGTTCTATTTGTGACATTTTGGGTTAATATCGATGTTACCTCAGAAACTTTTAATTCATTGATAAACCACATTATTATCTCAGTTAACGAACGAAATCATCATTTCGAAACATAGAGGATTGGTGTCGTGTAGTGCGAGTGGTAGACATGAGTGTGGTGTATTAGGGGTGTTATGTTCTGTTTGTGTAAGTATCGATGTTCCTTCAGAAACGTTTTGGTCATTGATAATCCATATACTTATCAGATCTCCATTAGGTGGAACGAACGTAATCATCATTTCGAAACATCGAGGATTGGTCTCGTGTGTGTGCCATATTGGATTTTGGGCTCTGGCGGGGTATGCCCACACTTTCGCGAGGGGCATGGGGGCTAAATTTTTTATAAAACCTTCTTAGAGAACAAATCCGTTGAGAAATTGTCATTGACTCTCGACGGTCACAAAAGTGTCGTAAATGACCCTACTTTAAAAAAAAAATGCAAGATGGCGGCGGGTTTTTTTAAATTTAAGGGTGTTCCCTACGTAGGATTGATTTTTGGGGATTTTTCTGGAAATATATAGAGGGCCCCAATGAACGTATTACAAAAAGAATCAGCTTTCTAATAATTATTTCCGTCTCGAACCGAATTTTAGTCGAATTTGCCTATACTATATGACTCATGACAAAATGTGACGTAATGATTTTTAGTAGCCTTTGCATACAGTCACAAGAGCAAGCAAGTTTTTTATCTTGTCATATTTGTCTTCATAAAAATTTATAGATTTTTATGCACCGAACAATGTGCAAGACACGTATGATGCAAAAAACAGAATTAAACACGATTAAATTTTGTATATATATTTGTTATTTAAAAGTCGTGTAGATGATAAAAAATATGACTCAATTAAAAGCCATTAACCTTTTATGGGTAATCGACTTCGGTACTTAATCTATCCATTTATCATTAATATTAATTTGTACGTCATAAAAGATAGATAAACTTGGCTATTTTAAAAAAAGACCACCACATATTTAACCTGCAAATAATAAAGTTCAAATACAACTACATGCAGTTGAGACTGCTGTAGGCCTCTTCGACATATGCCCATCAAATACATTTTGGGATAGCTTATCGTCGAAACACTAGCTGCTTGATATGTTACTATTAGTAAGAAATAAATGTTATTAATTACTAAAACGGTAAACCGGAGAAAAGTAACTGGTCAATGCGCTAGGACAACAAAATGGGTATTATGGAATTTACTCCTTTGATCTTGAGTGAATGTGACAGTCGAGTATCGCCGCCATCTTCTTCGTCGTTTATACGTCGTCTTCGTCGTCTGATGATAGTAGGTCTAGGACCGAGACCAGTTCACGCCCAATAAAAACGTATCAAATATCGTTTAGGTCGGACATGAACTGGACTCGGGCCTGCCTATAGGAGTCTCTGTAGGCCAATTAAATATCCATGTAGACACCAGGCTTAGATGAACTTGCAATAGAGATGCTTTCTGAAAATTGGTTAAAATACACAGATTCCAACCAAACAATCTATCTTCAATATATACTCAATATAATATTAACACATAATAACTTAGTAGGCATATTAGTGCTAAAACTTTTCATGGGGCCTTTCCCTAATATAATTGTATGTTTATTTATTATTTTTTAATTTTTTTGCTTTCTTAAACCAAACGCCACTAGTTGACTTTTATTATTTTTTACCTTTACCTTACTCCATCATTGATCTCGGAGTATATGTTTTAGATGAGTATCGTCGCCATCATCTTCGTCGTTTATTCGTCGTTGTCTTCGTCTGATGATATTAGGTCTAGGACCGAGACCTGCTCACGCTCAATCTAAACGTATCAAATATCGTTTAGGTTGGACATGAGTAGTACTCGGGCCTGCCTAGGAGTATAGGAGACTTCAGGCCAAAGTGACAGCTATGTAGTTGAAAGTACGAGGCTTTTATAGCTGAATGTGCAATAGAGATTTACTTCTTTATATTGGTTTATCTATAAATAATATCTAAACCAAGAAAATCGACATTTTAAATAAAATTTAGATTACAACAAAACTTAGTGGAGTTTTTATAATATTGATGTGGCCTTCCCCGTAGCTCCCATAATATTAATGTCTGCGTGTATGTTAACTTTCAACCAGCCTTATAAAGAATTAGTTATATTCAGGGGCGCTGACTCCGTGGGTGCTCAGGGGCTGGAGCCCCCTCGAACTACGCACCCCCCAAATATTCTAAATTTAAAAATTCGGCTTTACAATAACAAAGTTTTGCGCTATATCTACATTTACAAAAAGGTTCACCATATCAATCTATTTTCAACTAATAATACAAATTACTGTGAATTAAACAATGTATTCTTTTAACATTGTATTATATATTTGTAAATATATCTAATGGAAATCACATTTCTTCTTACACAATGTCACATGCGGCGCAATATTACCCCACTGTTACAGGTACCGTCGTCTTCCACGACTTTCAATGATTTTTAGTATTCAAATATCACATAAGATTGTAATATAGTTGTAGTACATTGCCCTGGATGGGTCAATAATTACTTTCATCCTTTAGATATTTCTGGTGAATCTGATTGTGATCGACTCAATTGTGGAAATTCCTGTGGCATTTTCATGTTTTGAAAACAGTAGTAACTTTCTGACAATAATGGTCATAATCATATAATTAATTTAAAAGTTCATCAATTAGGTAATTACCAGTAACCTCACTTCATTGCATTGCAACTTACTGGACATAGCAATGCCCGCTTTAACTGGACACTCACTACAGTCTCTTTTTAAGATTAATTGCATTATACTTAAGAATTGTATTACTAATATAAGTTTATTTCTAAGACTTAGATAATTTCCTTGTTACTTAATTATTATTATTATTATTCCTATGTTTATGTAATTAAGCGTAGCAACTATATTATTTTGTACAAGTTTTCTAAGGCATTATTATACGCTGATGACCTAAAGTTGTACAGACACATCATGAACCAAAATGACTGCCTGCAACTTCAGTCCGATGTAGATCGCTTATCAGATTGGTGCAAGCTCTGGAAACTGAACCTAAATATATCAAAATGTAACGTTATTACATTCTCCAACAAGAAGCAATGTATTGCACATGCATACACGCTCAGTGGGTCTATCCTAGAAAGGTTATCATCCGTTCGCGACCTTGGAGTGTATTTATCCAGCAATCTCTCCTACAACGGCCACATAAACAAAATTATCCCCAGAGCCTGCAAACTTCTTGGATTCTTAAAGAGAAACTGCTTCCGTGAGTTTAGGAAGGAGACTGCTCGTCGTCTCTACCTTGCTATGGTCCGACCACAAGTCGACTACGCAAGCTCCATCTGGAACCCCAACGGAAGCCACAAGACAAACACTAGTTATGTTGAGCGTGTGCAGCAACGGTTCATCAAGCTAGCGTGTGTCAAAATAAATGCAGTATACCACCGACGTGACTACCACTCATTATGCCTTGACAATAACCTCACAACTTTAGAAGACAGACGCACAATAACTGACTTGACTTACTTGTTTAAAATCATTCACAGTGTGGTCGATATCAACATTATCAGTGAACTTGGTTTCCGCGTACCCAACAAAAATACTCGCAATCGTGACCTTTTCAAAATACCTAAGTGTAGATTAGATTTATATAAATACTCGTGCTTGATCAGGCTTCAGAGTACATACCACTCAATAGTGAGGAAAAACGAAGACATTGACATTCACCACTTAGAATTAAACTGTTTTAAAACTACAATTAACAATATATTTAAGATAGGCTTAATTTGCAATCAAGTAAATGGTTAACAACTGCATAACCCATGTTTAGACACACGCGCACACACACATACGCATACTCACATTCACATTCACACCGAAACACACACACACTAACATTTCCAATCGCACTGCACCCATACACTCACATCATACACCCACATTCGCACGTCACAAACATAACCATATGTCAAGCAGAAGTTTACAGGGCCTTCCTTATTGTGTGAACTGTATTTTATTATTTTGAACTACTTTTTATTATATATTCCATAATTGTAATTTAGACTTAAGATATATTATATCACACTTGTGGGGTACAACCCTGTTGATGATAAATAATAAATAAATAATAATAATAATAACATATCTCATAGCCATATGGCCTGCTAGTACGTGTATAGTTCTCTGGGGAAATAAAAAAATTGTATGCGCATTAGTTGGAATATTGTTCACCTAATTTGTAAAGTTTTATAACTAGTAACTTCTTTAGATTTAAGAATAGCTGTACTTTATGTTATAAAATTCACATTGCTAAATTAAGAAACTGAAAAATTAAAAAAATTAAATGTAATGTGCTCTGCAATGTATATTATATTATTTTATTACTGCTTTAGTTAATAACTTTTAGATTGTATTTTAGTTTGTAGATTTATTTGTTTTGTTATGCATTATGTGTTAGTTTATAAATGTATTAATATTGTAGTAAATGGTGGCAAGACACTTTTGTGTTATGGGGCGCATGCCCTTTTATTCTTGTCGCCATCAATATGCTCTGTATATGGTTTTATGACTGTACGTTGCAAATTGAAAATAAATAATAATAATAATAATAATAACAAAAATATACAACCATAAAATATAATGGTAGACCATTCTGTGCATGCCTGAGCAGAAGAAAGAGTTTTCATTTTTATTTATTTTTCGTTGTAGAGAGTTTAAAATAATACAACAAAATGTGGTGGTTACAAGGGGGAAGGGGGGGAGCACTTGTACTCCCCAAACCCACTATGATAATTTCCTATTTTGATTGCGCAGCCAAATTACCATCACCTATTGTGGTTTTTTCAGGCGTTTTTAGGCCTTCTAAGGATGTAAATTCGGAAATTTGCACTAGCAGCTAGGACTTTTCACGCAAACCCTGCTTTGAAAAACCGAACTCGGCCCCCCCCCCACCCCCCTCCCGCTCTAGATACGTTGGTAGTTTTTGTTTTATGTGAAAAAAATTGAAAATAAATCACATGAATGGGATCCACCACTGAATTAAATACATTTAAATCATGATATTAACAAAGGCTGATTTTGTAACTGATACAAATTTGAGAATTAACCACTGCTTTCTAAATGTTAGTGAAATATTTCAGCACCCCTCGGAATTTAAAAAACCCGGCGCCCCTGATTAGGGCAATCGGCTGTTCAAACATACTTTATAAATGGATTAATGATTTAGAACCATTGAATAATATATTCTATGATGGAACAGAAGTAAACACAAGGTGACGAATACATTACTCATGAAGAAATACAAAAAACTAACAACAAATCAGATCAACAAATCACAGAAGAGTAAAGATACTAACTCTTCTCCAAATTGATGTAGTGACACAAGTAGTAAACAAAATTCTCTTTAATACACCTGACGTAATTACCCGGGCAAACTTTTACAGGTTGGGCGGTAATCATAAAATATAAAATAACATGGCCCCACACAACTGGTATTTATGAGCGCATTGATAAGCCATTACTATTTGGCGTGTTTGTTAATATGATTTCATTATTTGGATAAATTTTCGATTCAACCATACTCAAATTTGAGTAACCAGACAATCTTATCACTGTTCTTTCTCACTCAACCTATGCTTTATGAACCGAAATTGCATTATGATCGGAATTTTGTTTTTACAACAAATAAACTTTGAATTACACCAACTGATAGAAAGTGTGAAAGAGTTATTTGTTATGTTGTTTGTTTGTTATTTGTTAACCTGGGATTGTGATTGCGATGCTTCTTAGGGCATTGATTTAAAAGCTGTTGGTGGTCTCAGAGCAAGGTCTCCTAGTCGTCAACGAAAACGTTATCACATCTAGTTTTCTCTGATGACTCAAAGCCCTTGGTACTACCTAGTTCCAAAGGTCTTTGCCTTTCTTCCTTCTCAACATGTGTGTGCTGTGCTCGTGCTCTGACACTGGGGCTGTAGAACTACGACGACGTCTTCTTCGTCTGATGAATAAAGGCTCGGGACGAGCGCTTCAAGAGCGACATCAAAACATTTTAAAACCAGTTTTGTTGTCACTCATACAGCACTCGGCCCGACCTAGTTCCGAAGCTCATCGCCTTCCTCCCTCGTCGTCTTGTGTTGCTAGTAGCTGTACAGCTGTACACTTGCAATTAATTTTCTAAGTTCACAAAAATTAAGTAAAGTACAGAATTTCACTAATCTTTTAATACAAATTGATGAATTAATAGAAGAATATGTGAACAAGATATCTTCTTCTTTCTTCTTCTTTCTGGATCTAACGTCCGTGTGAAATATGATACCGTTGTTGTTAACCCTTCACCCAAAAAAAGTCAGCTTAGCGCATAAATTTGTCTCCGCACAAGCCTCAGCGACTCTTCTTAAGTGAAATTAATTAATAAACTGAATATAAAAACAGGAGTAGGGGGAAAAAAATTAAAAAGAAACGAAAGAAAAAACCTCAAAAAAAAACAGGACCAGGAACAAATAATTTATAAGACAATCGTGTTGGGGATCGAACCCGGGTCAAACGGCTAGTACCGATGATCTACCATGTAAGATATCAGGTTACATGAAAATATGATCTAGGTGCCCGTTAGGGCGCCGCAGCCAAGCCGCGGTGCGCTACACACTCAAGCACATTATACATCAAGCAGAGTTGGGGTGATTTCGAGGTGTTACCCAGCCGTCATGTAACGTGATGTGAACTTGAAAACTATCACAATCGAGGGGATTTAGGTACCTGACAACACATGCCAAATTTTATTGGGGTACGATTATTCCTTCTTGGTGAAAAAATGGCTTGAAACATGCTCAAAATCACTTTAAGGATGTTAGCTACTGCTACTGCCTACTACTGCCTACTACTGCTACTGCTAACATCTAATACGTCGGCCCGCGATTCTGACCAGACGGGTGGGACTACAATGTTCATATTTTACATGGACATTAAGGTTATAGAAATATAGTCTCTTTTGAAAAAAAAAGTTGAAAAAGTTTGTTGGAAGGCTTCCAAATAAAGGTTTTAAAATAAGCCTTAAACACTTGGCATACAATCAACAAGTAACCATAGTTACTTGACACTTGTTGACGATACGTAAACAAATAGCGGACATTTAAAATTTTTCTTCTTTGTGTGGAACGAGAAAAGGTGTCATTATACTCTCATAAAACAAATCAGAAACCGTCCCTGGCCTAGGCCCAGATGTGGAAAATTATTTATAATGCAAAAGTGTAGGTCTAAAGATCCATTTGGCTATAGGACTAGTAAAATTCATACTTACATTACATGTTTGACAAGCCTAGCCAACCCTATGCCAGCACAACATTGTTCTGATATGAACTTGCTCATCTGTTTGTTTACATAATTGCAACATTTAAATCATTTCATACAACTTGTCTTTCGATTGGCCCGCGTTTATGAAGGCACTGCCATCTAGAATAAATATAGAACTTTTTCGAGCTCTTTGCTATACGCAAATCTTTTTAAAGTGTTTGGATTTCGTGATACTCTTTCAACCATATACATCCTATATAATTGGCTAGACCAGCAGTCGGTGGTCCACTTCCGGTACAATTAGAAGCCATCTTAAAATGACAGTTTACATGTTAATCAAATGGGAGCGATTTGTGGCCAAATAGTTCTCAAGATTGCCGCCAGGTTGACAGGTAAGCATACTAGCCTTTAACACCAAATGATTACTAAATTCCCTTATGCAATCACTTCGTATTGTTTCTTTTGTTTAATACCATGCTTCACAAGCTAAAACCATATCAAACAATCCAGTAAAATACTTTATTGCATTAAAAAAGCATAAATTAAAACACCAAATCGCCATCTTGAAATGGGCCGGTTGAGTCTTCAATTTGCTACGCTCGCGCCTGTGCGGAGGTATAGGAGACTGCTAATCTAGCCTACTATAGGGGTTTAATATCAATGCTTTCAACTCACAACCCATGACGTTTTCCACGATACCGTTCAAGAATACCAATTCCTTCGAAAACGAAAACGACTTCGTTTTCAAATTGCGTTTTCAACTCATCTCCCACGAACTCAAGAATTGGGGTCCAGTCCTTATACCGTCGTTATACCATGGTTATACCACCTATACCCAGGATGTTCATGAATCCGGGTCTAGATATTTTACATCCTATATTGTTACTGCTAATACCATAGAATTTAAATCAACTTTGATAAAAATATTATATTTTAGCAAATAATTTTGTAATGGAACTTGAAAAAGTAATGAGATCACACACATAACAAAAACTTGTAGAAATACAGCCAAACCTTACACACTCAAAAGGAATGAGATCTAAAAAAAGGGCCAAGCTCATCTACCCTTCCACATAAACGTACAGTGTCCCATAACAGCATCCTCGAAAAGCTTGGCAAAATAGAATTTGCATGTTATTACGTTTAAATTAATTAGAAAAAAAGAACTTGGATAAACTATTACGTTAAATTAAAAATCGCAAATTCTATTTTGCCAAGCTTTTCGAGGATGCTGTTATGGGACACTGTACGTTTATGTGGAAGGGTAGATGAGCTTGGCCCTTTTTTTAGATCTCATTCCTTTTGAGTGTGTAAGGTTTGGCTGTATTTCTACAAGTTTTTGTTATGTGTGTGTACACCTTTCTGCAAGTACGCTAGAGTGTGAATTTATATACATGATGAATCTAGTAGTAGACAATAACACTTAGTTACTGAACAAAACATGGTTAAAAAACAATGCTCAGCAGAGCAGCAGAATGCTGTGCATTGTTATTTTAACCGAGTTTTGTTCAGTAAATCAGTGTTATAATCATTCTCCGGTTAACAAGTACTCGTGGTTTATTAGTAGTAGACTGCTACTACAGTTATTATTGCCGTATATAAACAACGACTACTAGATCAGAAACATCAGGAAGTAATTGCGCTAGGAAAGGATGGGAACCAGTCCGAACCACGGGGAAGAAAAGAGAGGAAGAACACAAGTGAAGTTTACTAGGTAGACAGAAGGTACGTGGCAAATTAGATACGTGGTTAAGCAGCAGCAGGTTAAGCAAGCAATGCCAATAGCCAACTCCTAGTAAATATTCAACAGTCTAACTCAATGTAACAATAAACATACTTAGCGGCAGCACTCATGTTGTTACGGTATCATAATAAAAATGTTGATGAAACTTCCTTCCATCACTTTCTTTCTCAATAACTCTTCTTCGTTTTATAGAGCAAGTAGTAAGCATCTCTATTTTTCCGTCATGTCCCAGTAGCAACTGAAGCCAGGTATCATTTTGGAACATTGGG
>JAMZAV010015636.1:0-12571 GCA_024449915.1 Sweltsa coloradensis | reverse complement strand
TGAAGAAGAAATGAGGAAGGAAGGAGATATTTTGTTTTCATGTGCCCCGCTCCCCCCATTGATACAACTTGCGCACGCCACGTCACCCTGCAATGTGGTAAGCCGTTGTTCAAAGAGTTAGTCTATATGTAGCCGTAGAGATTGCAACATCGCCTAGCTCCCGGGCCGCGTGCTGCCGTGAAGTAACTGAGGGTCAAATAGACACCACCGACCTTCGACGTGCGGGTCCTCTCTAGCCTACGGCTCATGCTCGACTGGCCCGTCTCGTTTCAAGGCTCGAGTTTTGTCGCCGCGGAGAGATGGAGGGGGGGTGACGTAATAGCGTTCATAATGAAATAGTGAATTCTGAAGCTGTTTGGTATTATGACCGAAAATAGGCTTCTAGGGATTCCCCTTAAGACGAGAGCATCTGCATTCTTTGGTTGAAGCTAGTATATTTTGTTATTTTATCTAGGTCTAGGCTGTTGTTAGGCCTAAGTTTGGTATTATTTATTATCTTATGACGAGTTCTGTAGGTCTATCTCTGTTGACGTATTGATGGTAGGCCTTTCTAGTATGTAAGGAAAACAATTTTTTTTTTAAATTTCTGAATTGTAGTAGGACTAAATGATAATAAATAACATTTTACAGCTGTCTACAGAGTTTGCAAATGATGAGATAAGTCACTTTTTACTCCTGTTAAAATTGTATTTCAGGACACAGTAATGGCCTCACACATGCCCTATGCTCACTACTAGTGATGTTTAGGTGTAATTAATCAATTGGACTGCACTTTAATAAATAAATACGAAGATTTAAAAGAATCCCTGGCATGCTTTACTGGTAGGCCTATAGCAAAAATGTAGAGAATTTATCTTTAGCATAGGCCTAGGCCCATCTTTTCTTTGCTTGAGTTCTCTAATGAGTTAGCAGAAGTTTGCAAAGAAAATACAGAAATACTGGCTGGATATTACCCCCTCCCCTTCATCATCTCATCCCCAACTTTTAAACAGCCCCTACAAAATACCATACTTGGATCGAGCTTTGCTACCCGTATAGGGACGATCTACAATACATCCACATTTAACATGGTGCCGGCACATTTTGCTGGTGCTTTCTAGTTTCTATTGGTGTGAAATAAATGCTACTCAAACCAGTTTGTAACGGGTGTAGGCCTATGACGAAGTGTACTCAGGTGAACTTCTTTATCATCTTTCTTTCGTGCTACGCTCTCACATTAGGAAGTAGTGAGAAAGGTAACACTGAAGCGTAGCTCGCGGTGGAGCGTGATGCAACTACTGTGGAATTGTTGCCGTTTTCCTTGCCACTAGATCGTAATATAGCAAAGCTATTCTAGTACTAGTAGCACTACTGTATTTGTCCCTATCCCCACCATTTCTAAAATATTTATTTAGGCCTACCAGTACATATAAAGTCGAGCTGTAATTTGAAAATACGATGCTGTATAGTGTAGTGCTAATATGTGTGGCAGCTTGCGTTGACAGTATGATGAGACATAGTCTGACACTCGTTTATATGTTTATAGTTTGTCTACGAGGATCTCCTTGGGGTGGTGGCAAGAGGCAGACAACGCACACAAGAAGAAACGAGGCGATCAGTCAACAACGCACAGCTGGAGCCTGGAGTATGAACGGTAAGGCTGCTGTGCACTACCACTCTTATCAATCAACAGTTTACTTAGATCTCAGGTAGGCCAATAAACAGACTTATTAGGCCTATAGGGTCATATCATATAACGTCATATTTTAATGAGGTCTAGGCCTCGATAAAGTTTCATCAAGATAAGAGTACAGTAGTCCCTCGACAATTCGAACTCTGATAGTTTGAAATTCGGAAAATTTCGAACAAAAACATTGGTCCCAACCATCAATATAGGACTTCACATGTTATTTTATTTGGTTACTTTGAAATTCAGCATTATTTGTATTTTGAAGTCATATTGAGTCCCAAGTTTGAAAAGAGTCATGTTTTTGGAACGTAGTGTAGCTCGTAATGTTGCGGCGTTACTCGGCGGAAATCCCGGGGCTATTTATAGCTCTCGTCCATTATCCAACGGAGCGCTCGACTTACGAGATAAACGAAGGCTGGAAGGTTGCCAAGGAAAGCATGCGTTCACTTGCTGATGCCTCGCCGAGTAGATGCACAGTGGTAGACGTGTTTGTCCCTGGTCTGCGTACTGTTTAGTGACGTGCTAACTAGGGATGGTATGTGTATACGGCATGTACTTGTTTATATTATCATTTATCCTTGATCAGTAAAACGATTTTTTATGCTGTTTTTTTCCTGTGTGCGACCAGCCGAAGTGTTTTCTCATGAACCAATTTACAGTCATTGTTTCATTCATTTGTGCGTGTAGTCTCCAATTTCAACACCCTTCCCGTCTTCACATTGGCAGCTTTGAATCTTCGCAAACTCGTAGGCCTACAGTCAAGTTTTACGTCATTACGACCGGGCTCATTTTCTTAGTGTTTCTGCGATCCGATCACGAAATTCGGCGCATTGGCATCTGTTTTGTCTCAAGTGCAACCGATCACGATATCGTATCGGTATAGTTCGCTCAAGGTGAAGCCTTGTTTGCCGCTATCTCTATCCCCCGGGTGTGTTCCCCGATGTCGACAGTCAACATCAGCTGGCTAGATGGCTCCGCCCACGCGCTCTCGCTGTCAACTCAGTACAATCGTATAGCTCTCTCTGTGCTCATACTTTGAAAAGCTTCGATGTGCTTTCAATGATACCGAATGTCCGAACTAATACGTTCAAAGGAAGTTTTAACAAACTTGCATTTTTTTTTTTAAATTTGGATTTTGGATTTTTGTCTAATTTGAATTTGCATATTTCAAAATGGCTTCTTTCTTTCTTTCTTTTTATTGCATAATGGCGACCCCTCGCACAATATGTGTCCGGGGTATATTACAGGTCACAGGTCTTAAAACTAAGTTATACATATATTATACTATCTCACAAGGCAGTATGAAACTAACATCATAAAATCCCTTAATAAATAGGCTACATTAAATATGAGCATGAGAATGATGTATAAAATAAATTTATATATTAAAAAGAAAAAACAATGAAGGACATAGGCCTTGTATATTGTCGAAGTCAGTACATGTCACTCGATTTCAATTCGACCTTCTTTAAAAGCTACAATTGAATAAAATGCATTTTGCACCAGGTAGGTATTAGGGATGACTTCGGGTACCCGGAAACCGGTTCGGAACCGGTTCCATTACGATCCGGTTCCCCTTTTTCGGAACCGGTTCTATTTTTAACCTAAAAGTTGCCAAGGGCCTAGGCACAGACGAGAATAAATGAGCCGGAAACACCCGTGGTTGCAAAATTCTTAGGCCTAGGCCTAGGCCCTATGAATGTTGCGTCACAATTTTGACCTAGGCTTAGCCTAGGCCCATGTGTTGTGTTATAATAACATTGCAGAACTTGTTAATAACATTTTAATCATTTACTAATTCTTTTTTACGTTTAAGATCACATAATCCAAACTTAATGAACGAAAACGAAAGCAAACAATCTTGTAGGCCATTGTTTGTTCAACTGTTTCTCACTAAGCAGTTCCTACAATGTCTGGGACACGGCTCCGCCCCCTATCGAAATTCGAATCGATTATTGCCCCGCCCATGTTTTCAATCGAAATTAGCCCGCACAGATTCAAATTTACGAAAATTGAGAAAGAAAAATATGTGTAGGAACCGGTTTCGAACCGGATCCGGCGCGGGTGGATCCGGTTCCGGATTTTTCGACCCGAAGTCATCCCTAGTAGGTATATATTTTTTGTGTGAGCTGTTTTGTGTTATCTATCTGTTTTATATTGTTTGGTAAACTGTTGAAAAGAGTTATCCCCGCTATATGTGAGCCTTTTTGGCATCTCGTGTTGCTGTGGGGTATATGTATGTAAATTACCTTTTTGCCTCGTATTATGTTGGTGAATATTTTCATTTGTTGTTATATTTTTACCATTTTTGTTTACAATATTATGTTTAAGGAGCTCATATACATAGATGCACGGTACAGTAAGTATTTTCATTTTTTTAAATGTTTGTATACATGATTGTCTATATGAAAGGCCTCCCAGGATGCGAACTGCTCTTTTTTGTAGTTTAAATATTTCATTAATGTGTGTAGTGCTACCCCATATTTGTATCCCATACCTAACTAATGATTCGAAATATGCATGGTAAGCAATTTTTGCTGTTTGAACACCCGTGGCATCTCTTATCACTCTCAGTGCAAAGCATGCAGAGCTCAATTTGGGGGTCAGTTTATTTAACTGTGCTTCCCAATTTAAATTTTCATCTACTGTAACTCCAAGGAAACCCGTGTTTGTGAGTCCTGCTATTTTGAAATTTTTATCCATCTCTAGTTCTGGGAGTTTGTCAATTTGTTTCTGGTATAGATGGAACTGGATAAAATTTGTTTTTGATATATTCATTCCTAGTTTATTTGTTGTAAGCCAATGTTGGATTAAATTTGCTGCAAGTTTGGACTCCCTAACTAGGTTTAAAAAACACTTTGCTATGATAAGAGCAGTGATATCGTCAGCAAAAAGGATCACTTTGATATGTTCCATAAATTTTTGGAGATCATTTACCTATGTATAATAAAAAAATGGAGGGACTTAGTACTGTGCCTTGAGGCACTCCTGCTTCGGTTTCTACCCAATCTGAATAGATTTCTGAACAATTTCCTTTTCCGTCTTCATGCCTAATTTTAGTTTTTTGTTTACGCTTGGTTAAATATGATTTGAACCATTTTAGTGCATTATCTCGAATGCCATACATTTCTAATTTTTTTAATATAGTCTCGTGATGAACACAGTCAAATGCCTTGCTTAGATCGCAAAATATGCCAAGGGCATACTCCCCTTTATCCATGGCTTTGAGAGCTAGATTTTCTAGTTCTACTAGTGCTGTGATTGTTGATTTATTTTTTTGAAATCCATGTTGGGAGTTTGACAGTATTTTGTTATTTTCTAAGAAGTCAACTAATCTATTTTTTACTATTGTCTCTAGAATTTTTGATAATATTGGTAATATTGAGATGGGCCTATAATTGTTATTATTAAGATCATCTTTTTTGTGTAGGGGTGTGACTAGTGTTGGGACTTGAAAATTTTCACGTGAAAATTTTCATGAAAAATTTCAATTCATTGAAAATTTTCAAGGGCCGTGCATTGAAAATTTCAAGTTTTTTTAAATTACGTATGTTGTTTAATTATGCAGTTGATATTTGGTACCTATTTAGTATTTGGCTAGCCTCTTGCAAAGCAATAGGCCTAATGCATGCTGGGGTCTAGCCTAGAACAGAGGCATTGACATAGGCCTAGAAGTTTGTCAATTTGTGGGAGCTAGGTCACATTGCAAATACGAAGCCTGCAAATCAAGGTCTAGCTAACTTATTATTTTTGTAGGTTGTATAGGCAATAGTCTGGTTGGATGCTAACCAGATAAAATCCATCTTTAATTAGCACAAATGCTAGAGGGTTATGCAGAACTTGAATGCCTAGGGTAGGGCCAACCCTAGTGGAATGGAAAGACCGGGACAAACATTACTTTGGTGTGAGGTCTTTGCCTCTAATTAGTCTGTAGGTACCGTATTGTTTGGAGTGACTACTAGGAAGCTTCGCAAACGCTTTTTCAGGCGCGTTGTTGGATGAGTAATTTTTTTAAAACGAAAAAGGCGTAAAACTGCTATTTTCACGAGAAATTATTTTTTGATTGCGCTCATAAAAGTGGCGGCTCTAAGTTCAGAGATTTCGAAATCAAAGGCCTCCAGAAAATTTCATCGCAATTGGAGTATCGGTTTAGCCAAAATCTAGTTAACAAACAGACAAAAATACAACAAAAAAAACGGATTTTTTTCTCCTGGAGGCCAAGTCTTGAAAATTGCGTTTCAACTCACCTCCCGTTTTGAGCCGCAAATTTTCGACAAGTCGCTCAAAACCATCAAATCGGTAGTCTTGAGACAAACTTGCGAAACGGCTTGCGCCTTGTCTCGCAAGTTTTCTTACGTTTCAAACCGCGAGGTTTTACCTTGCGTGTAGAGATTTATTTGCGTCTTGACTGCCACATCGAAAAATTTAATGACTAAATAAATAGTTATAAGGTACATGCTATGTATAAAGACGTAAATTACACTCAAGAAATGTTGGCAGAAGGCTTAAAAAGTATTTAAAGTGTTCTAATTGTCATGACAAATTATTTACGCTCGTCGCGAGTTAGCGGGCATCTGCATAAGAGGCGCTATGGACCGAAATTTCACTGTGGTCCCGTTGGCTGAGTGGTTAGCACGCTTGGTTAGAACGCTAGGGGTCGCCGGTTCAACTCCCCACTGCGAAAACTTTTTTACTTTTTTTTACTCGTCGCATAATTATTGTTCACTTATTATTTGTGACAGAAACAATTTTTATAACTTTTCAATGAAAATTACCTTTTTTTAACCTTTCTTTGCAATTTGTTTTGGTATTTTAGGTAGGTTATAGCCTATAGCCCTAGAAAACTTAACGCAAATATAAAATAAAAGTGAAGGCTCTCAACGTGAAAGCACTGGATTGCAAGAAAAAAGTCAAGTAAATAAAGTTCACACTTTCAATTAATAATTATCATCTTCAAATTATATTATTTTCCTAATATTGAGAGCTGTAAAGGGGAAGGAACACTTGAATATTGCAAATCCGGATACCAGCGCCAAATTTTGCATGGGGGTAGATAAAAATATCAGAATTAAAAATCCGCCGGGAGGCAAGCGATATCTCACCCTCAACACCCCCTAAATCATCCCCTAAAATAAGAATAATTCAAAGCTCTAACCCAAAAAAGAATTTTTATTCAAATTAGTTATTAAAATTATGTTTTAATGTGTTTTAACCCAATCGGCCTATTCTCATTTCATAAACCACATTTTTTCAACCCCCATCCCCAATTGTTTATAATATTTTTACCTTGATTTACAGCATTTACCAGTGAGGCGCCTAGGGAGTTATCAGCATGAAATTTGGCATGATGGTTCATAATAACCTGAAAAATAATAATCCACCGGGAGGCAAGCGATATTCCACCCCTTTTGTTCTTTACCACCCTTAACTTTGGGAAAAACGTAAGGTAGTATTTAATACATTTTGAATATTTCAATTGCTGATTAAAATTATGAGTCGATGTGTTATAGTCCAGTCAACAAATCATTTATACAAAACAAACAATTTTTTCACCCCCAACCCTAATAATCATACTTTTAGTGACAAACACTGTTTAGTAAGTTACCAACATGAAATTTGGCATGGTGGTAGATAAAAATATAAGAATTACTATTCCGTTGGGAGGCAAACAATATTTCACCCCTAGTGCCCTCTATCATCCCTTAAAATTGGAATTGGTACTAGGTCGTATTCAATACATTGAAATTATTAAAATTATCCAATAATATTATGCTCAAGCATGTTTCCATCCAATCAACGTAATTTATCGTGTTTTTTCTACCCCCACCCCTTATAGTGATTTTTTTCATCAACACTTATTTGCATGAAATTTGGCATGGTGGTAGATAAAAATATAAGAATTACTATTCCGTTGGGAGGCAAACGATATTTCACCCCTAGTGCCCTCTATCATCCCTTAAAATTGGATTTGGTACTAGGTCGTATTCTATACATTGTAATTATTAAAATTATCCAATAATATTATGCTCAAGCATGTTTCCATCCAATCAACCTTATTTCTCGTGTTTTTTTTACCCCCCACCCCTAATAGTGATTTTTTTCATCAACACTTATAAGCATGAAATTTGGCATGGTGGTGGATAAAAATATAAGAATTACTATTCCGTTGGGAAGTAAACGTTATTTCACCCCAAGTACATCCCTTAAAATTGGAAAGTGTGTTCAATGATTCGTTTTTTTTCATGGGTGGTTATCTGGAAGAAAGTATTCAATTAAAAATCTAATTTTTATTTTGAAGCTAGAGATTATGTTCAGACTATGAGGTAGGAATGCACAAACTGTAAGTTGTGAAACTTTGACCAAGGTTTTCTCAGAATATCATTTTTTAATACAAAGGTACATTTTTCTCAGGAACGATACATGCAAATGTCTTGAAAATTTCAGAGCATGTTGATATATTGAGTCTTAAAACTTTACCCCTTTCAATAATACAGTTTTGTATTACTTTTAATAACAATAATTCAAACAAGTGTTAAAATATTAAAAACTGTACACTTACTACACAGACTAATTAATTACAATTAGATAGGGTAAGGGAACTAGTTCTGGATCGGGGTTGAGTTGTGGATCAAAATCTTTGGGCTTGTGTAAGTTCTACATGTAATGTACTAGATGCACTGTCAGTATATTTTTCTAATGAATTGATCCAAGGAGCATTGGAATTGCACACTGTCATCACCAGGTTGAGTCATTTGTCAACTTAAGTAGAAATAGTCAACAATGCTATCAAAATGGTTGCCGTTTGCAAAAGACGCAATTGATATACACATGCATTTATCATTGTAATATTTCATCAGTTATTAGCACAGCTTTCAAACTTTGTCAGAATTTTTATTATTAGTTTTCTAAGAATTGACTATAATAGGTTTACTGTACAACTTCTCAAAGCACCCTTGCGGGTGTCTACAAATAAGAGGTTTTGTCCGTTTTTGTAGATCGTAACACCATGTTAAATGAATAGGACATATGCAGTAAGCCTAATAGTGTTTAAAAACCAAGTTAAAAGGAATTAAGGCACACTTATTTTTAGAGTTTCCCTTTACAGATGCAAATCTAAAAAAAAAAAAAAAATTTTTTTTTGGTCTAGCCAAATTTTTTTTAAATTTTTTTTCAAAATTTTAATTTGATAAAAATTTTGTGTTAAGAATATTTGGCTTATAAAATTTATCCCCGGTGTTAGTCTTGTCTTGTCTTTAATTTTGTTTTGGGAAAAAAAAATTTGTGGTTACCCTTATTGCGAAAAAATTTAAAATTAAAATTTTTGATCCAAAACTAATCCGGGGATGTTTGTGGATAAAATGCTGACACGGGCGTCCAGAATAAAATTTTGTCAGGTGCCGCATCATACTATGAAACATTCAATAAACCCCTGATATCAATTTGAAAATTTTTAGGCTGATGATCCAAAATTGATCCCCGGGTATCATTTCTGGATAAAAACCCACTATTTTTTTTAAATTTGGGTCATTTTAGTACCTCGAAAACTTTTTTACTTTTTTTTTTGCAAACTTGGGGGAAAGTTATCAATAAGAATATATTTGGGGGGGAAAAAAAAAAAAATCCTGATACTCAAAATTGTAATTTTGCTTCCCCGATCGAACTATTTTCCCTTCCCATAGTTTCCAGCACTACTCGGGGAAATGAAAAATGGTAAGTGTCAAAAAATTAAATTCTAAAAAATAGGGGGGGAAAAAAAAAATTTAGTTTGTATTGTTTTTTTAAAAAATTCCTTTTTTAAGGCTAATTTAAAAATACTAAGATACAAACTGCCGGCCCCCATTTAAAAAACTAAAATATTTAATTTTAAATTTGTTTTAATTTAAACATTTTCCAGATAAAACCCCCATGAAAAAAAAAGAATCATTTAACCTCTTCCAATTTTAAGGGGTGTACTTGGGGGGATAAATATTGTTTCTTCCCCCAAAGGAATGTAATTTTTATATTTTTATCTACACCATGCCCAAATTCTGCCAATAAATGTTGTGAAAAAAAAACACTATTAGGGGGGGGGTAAAAAAAAAACTAGAAATTAGGTTTTATTGGGTGGAAAAATGCTTGAGCATAATTTATTGGGTAAATTTTTAAAAATATAATGTATAGAAAACGGCCATATTAAATCCAATTTTAAGGATATAAGGGCACTAGGGTGAAAAATCGTTTGCCCCCCAAAGGAATAGTAAATTTTATATTTTTATCTACCACCATGCCAAATTTTTATGCAAATAAAGGGTTTATGAAAAAATCACTATAAGGGGTGGGGGAGAAAAAACACGATAAATTTCGTTGATTGGGGGAAACATGCTTGAGCATAATATTATTGGATAATTTTAATAATTTCAATGTATTGAATACGACCTAGTACCAATTCCAATTTTTAGGGATGATAGAGGGCACTAGGGGTGAAATATTGTTTGCCTCCCAACGGAATAGTAATTCTTATATTTTTATCTACCACCATGCCAAATTTCATGTTGGTAACTTACTAAACAGTGTTTGTCACTAAAAGTATGATTATTAGGGTTGGGGGTGAAAAAATTGTTTGTTTTGTATAAATGATTTGTTGACTGGACTATAACACATCGACTCATAATTTTAATCAGCAATTGAAATATTCAAAATGTATTAAATACTACCTTACGTATTTCCAAAAGTTAAGGGTGGTAGAGAACAAAAGGGGTGGAATATCGCTTGCCTCCCGGGAAATTATTATTTTTCAGGTTATTATGAACCATCATGCCAAATTTCATGCTGATAACTCCCTAGGTGCCTCACTGGTAAATGCTGGAAATCAAGGTAAAAATATTATTAACAATTAGGGATGGGGGTTGAAAAAATGTGGTTTAGGAAATGAGAATAGGCCGATTGGGTTAAAACACATTAAAACATAATTTTAATAACTAATTTGAATAAAAATTCTTTTTTTGGGTTAGAGCTATGAATTATTCTAATTTTAGGGGATGATTTAGGGGGTGTTGGGGGTGAGATATCGCTTGCCTCCCGGCGGATTTCTAATTCTGATATTTTTATCTACCCCCATGCAAAATTTGGCGCTGGTATCCGGATTTGCAATATTTTTCCGCTAACAGCTCTCACTATAAAGAGATTTGTACAATTTTATCATTATTTTTTTCAATTCAAATGCTGTATGTTTTTATAATGGTGAACTTTAATATTATATTTTGATGTACGTAATGTTATAAGTTAGGCCTATAATGTTAGTTGTTTGAATGTTTGTATTGTCGGTCTATTGTGGTCTTTTATTGTGTTAAATCGTCGAGTTTTTTTTATAGTTTTTGATTATCTATTTTTTTAAACTTGCTACATAAATAAATTTAATAACCTTCTTTTATATCAACTTTATTATATTTACTATTTACTATTTAGGGATATCAAACACAATTCTGTGTTGAAGGGCTAATATTATAACAATAATCTAAGTGAAATAATTTGCATCGGGGCCTACAGGGTTGGCTTGGTCGCTTTGATTTACTGTCCCCCACTGAAAATCAGTTATATAACTTAGTGGGTAGACTCTAAGTTCAATTTATTTATTTATTTATTTATTTATTTATTTATTTATTTATTTATTTATATGTAAGCCTAGCCTAGTACTCCTAGTGTGTTTAAACAGTTGATTGAATGTGCAAATCGATTATAGCATCGATAGTTCGTCACAATCGATTATATCATCGATATACTTCACAACATCGATTCAAAAGTCGAAAGTCGAAAGTTGCACTTTGTAACAAGCTTTCTCATTGGTCAGTCATAGAGCGAAAGTGGGCGGAGTTTCCAAACGCAAAAAAGCATTCGCAAGGAAGAATTTCATCTCGCAAGTGAAATGAGTCGCACATCTAAATTCAAGACTACGTACATGACGTGAAGTCGAGTCGCATGCGATTTGGAAGTAGTGACTTGACACGCATTGCGACTTGAGTCGCATGTTTCAAGACTTGGCCTCCAGTGTAGTGAAATGGAATCTTCACTTCGCTCGCTACGCTCATCCAATAATCTAGGCTTTCCCTTAACCACCCGAAACGTTGGGTGTAGGCTATTTTTTTACATTTTGATATTGTAACCGCACGGCCTGTGCAAGTCTCATTTTGGCCCTCAGCCGGAGAATTTTTCATTTTTATTTTAATATATTTGCATATGATAAGGTTTAATTGTAACAGTTAAGGCAGTTAATTGGTTAAGTAAATTGGCATATTGCATGCACTTTTACGTGATGTCACAAATCACAAGTAATAGTTCAGTAGCCACTCTAGTTGTGAAGGTGCAGCTGAGAGTCAATGTATTTGGTTAATTTCACCGATGTTTTTGGGATAGGGAGTACAGGTAACGGGATCTCCGAACCACCCTGCAGTAGAGAAGCTGGAAAGTTGAGTTTGGCACAGCAAGTGTGGTGTTTTGGGCTCAGGAATGTGTAGCCTAGCCGACACATCCCCTCGCTCCACCGGTCCTCGTCGTGGCCTCGGCCAATGACAAGCCCGGACGCTGGCCGAGCCAGCTAGGCAGTGAAAATGCGAGTGAAGTCGAATTCTCGTCCAGAAAGCGGAAATACGTAGGAAACCCCTAGACCAATAACAGCCCTTAGTTTAAAGTTCGCGGGTGGTGAGACCCAATCGCAGGGCAGAGTGTGAACCAACGGAAGTAGTAGAAGCAAGTGTGCGTGTGTTTCGAGCAAGGGATCGTCCACTACGCACATCGCCAGAGAAGACGACGGTTGACTACAGTAGAGTGCATCTTTCAATCAGTGTTTTTGGAAGCATGGGTGTTTTCACCAAACTGGGGAGTAATCCCAGGATGGGTTTGTACCTCCTGCTGAGGTCGCTACATCTG
>JAMZAV010015634.1:0-12716 GCA_024449915.1 Sweltsa coloradensis | reverse complement strand
TTTGGTTTTGGGGTTGGAGGGGGGGCCAAATTTTTTGAGTCATAACCGCAATCCCAAGTGTTACGCGACCAAAACCCAAAAGCCATTTCAGTGCAACCACCCCATAAAAGATGGCAAGATCAAAGCCATCCAAAACCCAGCGCGGGAAGGGCCCAAAAAATTTGGCAAAAAAAACGATACAGTTTACCGCCATCAATAACAAACGTTGGGGCGGGAAACATCTGCCCACGCCAAGTGACAAAAAACGGGGGTAAAAAAGCCCACAAACCACGACATCACAAACACAATGTGCAAAATTTTTAAAGCCATGAGTAAAGCATTTTGGATTACCGTTGGTTAAAGTCTTTTTACGGCATGGTTTTTCCTTTGGGCGATAAATAAAACCCCCTTTAATTAAAAGGGCTTTTTAATGTTTTTTTTCAACGCAATCGCTTTATTTTTTGCGTATTTTTGACAATAAGCGCAGAATTTCAAAATACCCCAGCAAAGCCCCAAAAACAAACGCACATACCCCCATGTATTTGGGTTTTTGGTTGCTCACGCCTTTTTTCGATGAAGTCAAAGCCCAAAAACCAAATTTCAATGCGGCAATAATAACGACAACGGCAAAAAATGCTTTCCCATCGTTGATGAGCCAGATAAAGCTCATGTTATACCAAAAAATCCCATGAAAATTTGCCAAAATAAATACAGCATGGCACCTGTGGGGGCGAAAAATCCCCAAATTTAAAATTTTTTCGTTGCCTTGTTTAAACCGCTTTTGTAACCCAGTAACAAAAACCCCAAAGTCCCCGAAGGGATGCTATCGTTTTGAATCACAATGCCGGGAAAACGAAATTTCGAAAAATCCCGAAATAGCACCCAAAAAAAACCCCCAAAATGCCGCATAAGCAGGTGCGAGATGGGGCATGGTGGGTTTTGAACGAAATAATCAGTCCAAAAAAAAGCCCAAATTGCCCAAAAAAATTGCCATGGGGATGAGCAAACCCGTCCGTGACACATCTGCCGTTCATGACCAAACTCCCTGGGCCCGCGGCGCAAAAATTGTAAAACATAACAATAAACCCGTTTTTGTTGACTGTACCCGAGTGTCTGGTTTCCCCACCCGCCCTGAATTTTGTGCAAAACCCTTTTTCGGATAAAGTTGGATTCCGTACCATATCAATTTCCCTTTAATGATTAAAATGATGATTATTTATTGTAACTGTTTATGTGGCAGGCGATTTTTGGTTTCATCGTCCAACATAAAACATTTTGCAAACCTTGAAAAAAAAGGTTAAAATAAAAAAAATACATTGGGTGAAAGACATTAATTGAGAGTTTGAGTTTACGCGGTTTGCACGCAGGCCTTCCCCAGAAAGGCTATTTGGGGGCGAGATTGTTTGTTATTTTCGCTAAACAAGAAACAAGCGCCCATTGGTCGCTTGTTCTTGTTTGAGACTGTTTAAGATGCAAGGGGTTTTGTAGGTTTTTTTCTTTTTTTCTTTCTTTGGTTTGTTGCTTTGGTTGTGGGGGGCTTCCCTTGGTTTTTAATCCCATCCGGTGTTTAAAAAACTGATGAGTCCTGCTGAGGGGAGCCAAAAACATGTATCGCAATCGTTTTCAACAATCGAGCGCAAGCCTCGGGCACCTTTTTGCGTTCTAAAGCCCTTTTTGGCGATGGCTGATAATGCGTGGGTGAAAAAGTCGAGTACAACGTCTCCATGTCAAACAGGGCTTTTATTTTTGGGACCAAGGTTTTTTTTGGTTCGGTCAAATTTTCATGAGTGCCCCCTTCGCCCAAAATTTGGTAATTTTGCGAAAACAGGCAAACCCCCCAAAAGTTCGGAAAGCCCAAAACCCAACCAAATCTTCGTTCCACCTCTTTAAAACAATTGCCCCGTATCTTTGTCATTTGGGCTTTTTACTTGAGCACCAAACCAATGCCGCCTTTTTCGAGGTTTGGCGAGAGTTTGTCTAGGCTCAAAACCCCCGCAAAAAAAAAATATTGGTGGTTCACTTGAATGAAGTCTTTATTGGGGTGTTTGGTCCACTTGGGGAATTGCGGCAAAATGTGCCTTCAAACAGTTGATAAAGCTTGTTGTAGCCCTTTCCCAAACATCACGGGTAATCGATGGTTGGCTGATTTTTGTGAAATTTTGTCAATTTCAATGAAAATAAAGCCGTTTTTGGGGTTTTGACATCGTGTTGCAGTTTTGCAATAGTTTGCACAATGTTTTCAAACCCCCCCCGACATAACCCCTCGGGAGTGTGGTGGCATGGCCATGACAAAAGTACATTCAAAAACGTGCTAAGGGTTTTAGCCAATAGTGTTTTGCCGAACCCGTTGGGCCATAAAAAATATTTCTTTGGCTTTAAATCAAATCCGTTTTTTTTCGCTCCTTTAGGGGAAGCGCAAAGTTTTTATGGTTGAAACGGGGACAGCCAAAATCGTTTGCGGTGGTTGACCCAAATTTCGTGTCGTTTTGCTTGGCCCAAAAACCTTTGGCGTTGGGATGCTCCGATTTACGTATAAAATTTGGGTCTTCTATGTGATTGGTTGGCCTCAAGATTTGACCACATAAGGTGATAATCATCAAAATTATGCGTTAAAGTCCCTCAAGATTTTTGTGCGCTTCTGCCTGTGATTTGCCCCCCCAAAACGAGCTTTTCTGGGGCATTTTGCTGTTTTTTTCGTCAAAAAATCTTTCGTTCATTTCGGGGGGTGGGATTTTGTCGATTAAGCCGTTTCTAAAGTTTGTTCGGCGGAAAATAGGTATCACGGTCAGGTTTTTTGATGGTTCAAGGGGTTGCCCTGTTTTGGGCGGCGATGATTTGTTTGAGTTTTTCGGCAAAATTAAAATCTCACGTGCGCGGATTTCGATTTCAGATGCCATCCTTGTGACCACCTATGGTTTGGGGAATCAGACCCTGAGTGGGTAGGCAAAAGCTTTTTGGTGCTGATACAATAAAAATGCCCCCCTACTGGCGGCCATGCCGATGCAGATGGGGAAAACATCGGGTTTGATTGAAATTCATATGTCAAAAAAAAACCCAACAGCAGATACGAGCCACCTGGGGAGTTGATATAAAAAGAATGTTTTATCTGGATTTTTGTTTTTAAAAAAAGCATTTGAGCAAACCTAAGTTGGCGGTTTGGTCATTTACTTCGCCGCTAAAAACCCACGCGTTTTGAGCAGGGGGAGTAAAAGTCAAATGCGCGTTTTGCCGGCCCCCATTGTTCAAAAACGGGGGAATCAAGCCCAAAACCTTTTGGGGGAAACATTTCAACATGAAGTTCCCCTTGAGGGCAAAACAACGATGAAGGGTTGTGTTAGTCACAATCAGATAATATGTGTCAAAGCCATCAGATAACGTAAATTTAAAAAGAGGTGTCAGAGTCAAAAGCTTTTCTATAATATGTGACGTTCTATGAGGGTGTTAGAGCAGTAAGCCAGTAAAACCCTTTAAACCCCTTTTGGGTTTAATGCAACAGTCGTTTCTCTTTCGCGTGGTTGGGTGGTAAGCCACTGATAAAAAAACTATTCATCATGGGGAAACGTTGGCACCACGCCCAGCAGAGGCGGCTGATGGGACATTGAGTCTATTGCAAAAGGGACGTACGGTTGTGGCTTTTTTTTCACATGACAATTTTTACCAATGACTTTTCCCTGATTTTTTCCCCTCATAATTTCAAGTTGATTTTGGGGTGGGGTGTGTGAGATTGGTCGGGTTTTGTAAGGCAGGGTGAAAAAAGTAAACCACCCGAAACCAGTAGGTTTGAAAGCCATTGTGGTTGCGGTTTGAATCATTGTTCGGCCCCTCATTTAGTTTTTAAACGTTACTAAAAACCCGTGCAAAACACTTGCACAACCCTGCAAAATCGCCAAAGCAGGGGAAACTTGGTTTAAAAACGGTGATTTCACCCGCATCGCCGCTTCGGTGAGGCGGACACTTTGGTTTTTTTCGCACATACGGGGATTTTATCGATGCACTCATGTTGATGACGGTTGATCCAGTCCCCTTGCCGTAGTTTTAAGTCGGACCATTGTAGGTCGCGCTCTAAAAAGGGAAAAATCAAAGCCCATGCTTTTAGCCGTTTGTGCAATGCTGTTGTGGTGAACGGTGATGGATGTGTTTTTGACAACGCCGCGCGGTTGTTGAGGGGTTTCGGTCGCCTGTGACGTGTTGCAATAGTTTTTTTCGGCAAAAAATTTTTAGTTCAAGAGGGTGTTTTAAAATGATTTTTAATTAAAAAGGTTTAAGTTTTTTTAATTTTTCTAAAATCGATTATTTTGTTTTTAAAAAACTTTTTTTTTGCCTTAATCTAAAATTTCTTGAAAAAAGTGTGGCAATTTTTCAACGTTTTGTGGGTGGTCGAAAAACCGCGATAGGGGTGCTTTCTCAGGTTCGGCTTCTTTATTTGAAAAGGCAGTTTCCAGTGCGGCGTATTTGTCCCGGGGGGCGTTCTTTGGAATTTCGGACGGGCTTTGGGGTCAACAAGCCCAAAAATAATTTTGTGTCAAATCCTTTGGGGCTGCTTGGTAGGCATCGGCTCAAAGCTTCGGGAATAAATGGACATTTGGCGGTTTTGATGCCGGTTGCAGGGTAAATAAAACGGGTTTGGGGTTTTGCCGAAACCGCGATACGCAACCAAAAACCACATCGGCTTCGTTTAAAATTTTTATTGGTTTGAACCGTATCGTGCATGAGCGAGAAGTTAATCGCCTCAATACGGTTCGATAGCAATGAATCGGCATTGTGGTGTAAGGGGTTTGATGGTTGGGGGGATTTTAAAACCCCAGCTTGCTCAAGTGGGCGACAAAAATCGTGAATAAGCCCACAAAGTAACCTTCGCTAACGCGTGAAAAACTTTGTGAATTTTGGGTTTGACCAAAGTGGTGAACACCATTGGGCGGCTGGTCGATTTACTGCAATGTCTTTTATTTTTTGTACGGCAATATGGGCTTTTTCATATATCCCCAAAAGGAATGCGATAATCTTTTATGGTGAGTCAAATTGCGCCAACAAAAAGGTGCAAAAATTTTCGGCTAATGCCTTGCCCCGGGTACGATGATAATGTTGCGATTGTCCATAATGCCCAATTTTAAAAAAGTTTTTGTTTTTGTACTGAAAATGCATAATGGGTGTTCGTTTTAAACTATTTCGGGTAAAAAGCCACGGGTTTAAAAAATTTAATTGTTGGGTGAGTGGAAAACCGTCTATTGCCTAACCTTTTAACTTTTGGAGTATTTTATGAGTCACAATATATTGCCTTTTGAGCAGTTGCGTAAAGAAGATGTGACAGGTCGGTGGTAAAAATTCGTCTTTTGGGGCGAAATGATTTCGAAATTGGCCGCCGTGGTGGATTGTACCAAGGGGTTTTGCGACCACGGCGGATGCATTTCGTGTTTTTTTTAACCCCAAACTATTAAAGGGCCCCCCCAAAATCGCGCAACGTCTTAAAGGGTTTTGGATGTCGATAAGTCAAAGAATTAGGGCAGCTGCGGATATTCGGGGCTGGGGGGGGATGCACCTTTGCAACCTGCGTTAGAGGCCGATATTCGCGCCTCTTTTCCCCAATGAAAAAAAACGATTCGCCTGAGCTCATTGGGGTGCGCTAAAGGGCCGACGGCTAAAGACTTCCCGATGCATCTTTTGAGGTCAAAAAGGTCATATCTCAAGTACGGGATTGACGATGTCTCGACAAAATAAACACTTTTTTGATCGCTTAAAACGCCCGTGCGATAGTTATCGTGTCACAAAGGTTTTACCCACCCGAAGTGGCTTTTCGGCTGGGTGCAACGCGGGGTGCGCTCTGATTTGGGGCGCGTCTGGCGTGAGTTCACGTCGACACCCAGCGGTTTTTACCCAAATGGTGCATCACTTCAAGTTAGGTTTGGGGAAACCGTGGTGCAGGGCGGTGAATCCTGACGAATTTTATGTTTCAAACCCCCGTTAGAGTTAGGCAAAAAAAGCGATTTTCGCCCTTCACTCGGTTCAAAAAAAACATCAAAATGGAGTTTTACCAAGCAGGTGAAGAGGGGCGGTTTTAAAACCCTTGATGTGCCTCTTGATCACCAACCGTTTTCAATCACCGAGAAGATGTGACTTTGGGCAAAAAAGCGGTGATTTTTGAAAAAAAACTACGGTCGTCCAATGGGTTTGATGGGGAAAGAGGCCGCGATGGCAAAATTTATATTTTTCAAGCCGTCAGAAACCGTTTTGAGCCCAAGCTGGGTCAACCGAAAGCGTTAGCACTCAAAAGGGAGGCCCTGTGATTTCCACGGGTCGGCGATTTGGGGAAAAATCGGACGGGCGGGTGCGGTGATTTGGACCCACGAAATGGACCCCGGGGCAACCGGGGACATCTGGTCGCCGATATACGACCCCAAATTGGGAAAAACCCCCGTGAGAAACGCCCGCCGCAGTCACCAACCTGGCGGTCGCACTTGCCACGCCCCGATTATTGGCGTGAGTTTGGGTGTGCCTGCGGTGGGGGGTTGTTGGATGCAACCAAAAGCCAAGCGGATGATGGCGGTCCGTGGCTGAAGGCTGGGGGAAAAATTTACGAGGATTCTCGAAATGGTGTCTGGGAAATTTCTCGTGGTGTTTCCCAAATTCCAGTCAAAATTATGAGAATGGGGTAACCTAAATTTGGGCATTTAATTTTTGTAAAATTCGAACAAAGGCGGGGTTTTCGGGGGGGTTTGGAGTTTGTGAAAAAACAACTTTGGGTGCAATCCGAAAGCATTTGAATACCAAATATCGAGCCGTTTTAAAAACGGCGGTCAACAGTGGCGGGGTATGCCAACCCAGTTCGTTCTACGTCGAAAAGGGTTGAAGGGGGGGCGACGATTGGTGCAGCGTTTCCCCCAAGCCCGTGATTGTCGTTGTGGGATTTTAAAAACGAATGAATACAAAAAACTCTTGGGGCGGGCCTTTTTAGAACCCGATGAAGAAAATCCAATGCTCGGTTTCCTTTGGTGCGTCGCGTATTTTCAGAAGACTTCAAAGAAGCCTTTGCAATGGAATGCGAAGCGATGAAACGCGTGCGCGATGAAATGGGTTTGACCAACGTGGAATCATGATTCCGTTTGTCCGTATTTGGGGACAAGCCAAGCAGTGGTTGATTTTTTGGCGGCTAAGGACTCAAGCGTGGCGAAAACGGCCGCGTTTGATTATGATGTGTGAAGTGCCATCGAACGCGATTTTGGCAGAAGAGTTCTTAGAATACTTTGATGGCTTCTCAATTGGGTTCAAACGATTTAACGCAATTGACGCTCGGTCTTGACGTGATTCGGGCATGGAACTGCTCGCCAAAGACTTTGATGAACGCGACCCTGCGTTAAATTCATGCTCAGTCGCGCAATTTCAACGCATTGCGTTTGAATAAATACATCGGTATTTGTGGCCAAGGGCCTTCTGATCACCCTGACTTTGCCCAATGGTTGATGGAACAAGGCATTGAATCCATGCGCTTAATCCAGATCGGTGATTGAGATTTGGGACGCAGTTGGCTAAATAAGTAAAAATGCCCATCAGATGATGGGAAATTTTTATTCGATGCTCAATTCACGCTTATACTGTTTGTGCCAATATTTGCGCCAAAAATGCTTTTTGTGCTTTGCTGGGTTGAGGTCATTTGTATGTCATTCAATTGCATCATGTCCCCCTGGGCTTTCATTTGCCAGACATAATGCCGACATACCTGCATTGGGGTCTAATTCAAAAAAGATTTTACGAAAAGTTTCGCCATCCAAAGTCAAGGTTACAGTTGCCTTGTCTGAAAAGCCTTTGGTGATTTTACCGCCATCAATCGACATTTGTACACCATCAGCGACATCAGTTACGTTCAGTTTAAAGCCAAGTGTCATCAACGATTCGGGTAAGTTTAAAACGCCCGCGGCGGGGGTCAAGTGAGTTACGTTGCTGAACCATTCATCGGTTAAAAATGCAGGCTGTCTCTCCTTTTGGAGTTGTGAATGAAGGTCAATCATTCGGTTTTAATGTCATAGCAACCATTAACGACGTGTTACTGTAGGCGGTATGTTATATCAATTTTGCAGTTATAATGCAAAATCTTAATGACTCAATAGTCCCGTCATCCATTACTTATTAAGGATTTAAATCTGCAGTGGGTTGACAGTACCGTCATTATATTGTTTCTGATTCACTCAAACAGGCCGTTCACGCGGCGCGTGTTTACAAAAACCCTTGTTGCTTAAGGGCGAACCAGGTACAGGCAAAACATTGTTGGCCAAAGAGGCCGCCGAGAGTTTGAATATGCCGTTGATGCTTGGCACATCAAATCGACCCCCAAAAGCCAACATGGTTTGTATGAGTATGATGCAGTATCCACGTTTGCGTGACTCGCAATTGGGGATGAGCGCGTGCACGATATTCGCAATAATAAAGCCGGGGCAGTTGTGGAACGCATTTATGTCGGAGCAGCGTGCCGTATTGTTGATTGATGAGATTGATAAAGCGATATTGAGTTTCCAAAATGATTTATTGCATGAATTAGACAAAATGTCGTTTTATGTGCACGAAACAGGTGAAACCATTACCGCGACTCACGACTTTGGGTGGTGTTTACCCCCAAACAACAAAAAGAGTTGCCTGATGCATTTTTGCGTCGTTGCTTTTTTCATTATATTGACTTTCCGATAGCGATACCATGCGCCGTATTGTGGATGTGCATTTTCCCAATCTCAAGATAAAAATGGTCGCGCAAGCGATGGAGGTTTTTTAAAAAATCCCCAATGTATCGGGACTGAAAAAACCGCGTCACCTCTGAATTGATGGATTGGATTTCATTATTTCTGGCCGATAATTGTGCCAATGGCACCGTGTGGCGTGAAAAAACTCGCGCAAGGTCAGTTGCCCGAACAATATGGTGCTTTGATTAAAAACGAGCAAAATTTGAATCTGTTACAAAAACTTGCCGCCGCGATGCGCTTGGCTTAAAACGAGTAACGAGACAATATGTTCATTGATTTTTTATACCCTACGCCAATACGCGTGCCCCCGAGACACGAGAGTTGTTGGATTTGAATTTAGCGGTTCAAAGGGCTTGGCATTTGCCAATCGTGACGATTTTTATCGTCTCACGCGTTTGTGTATGGTCAAAGATGAGCGGTATTTTGTTAAGTTTGACCGTGCGATGACGGCGTTTTTTTGAAGGCATCAAACTCATTGGATATCGATGAGTTGACTTCTAAAATCTCTAGTTTGCCACCCGATTGGTTGTTGCGCGAAATCAAAAAAAATCTATCCCCCGAAGAGCGTGACGCATTGGCCAGGGGCCAACGTTTGGATGAACTCATGCGTCAATTGGCCGAGCGTTTGCGTGAGCAACACAAACCCACCAAGGTGGCAATAAAATGGTCGGCACTGGCGGTACTTCGCCGTTTGGCGCGTGGGGCAAAAACCCCACAAGGCATTCAAATTTGGGGGCCCTGCACGGAAAGGGCAGTGCGGTTAAAGTGGGGGAACAACGGCAATACAAAAACCTTGATGACGAGCAAACCCTTGGTACACGACAAATGCAAGTGGTGTTGGGGTGGGTGCGACGTTTGCCCGACAAGGCGCGGCGGAGGAGTTGGATTTGGATGGCACCATTCACCATACCGCCAAAAATGGTATTTTGGGATGTACAGATGCAACCTGAACGTCGCAATCGAGTTAAAGTCTTGCTGTTGTTTGATATTGGCGGCTCAATGGACAGACACATTCATATGTGTGAGAAATTTTTTGCTGCTGCACGCAGTGAGTTCAAACACTGGAGTTTTTTTACTTCACAATTGTTTGTACGATTTGTGGAAAAAAAAATTGCGTTCGCAATGACAGTAAAATAATACAATGGAACTGTTGCGAACTTATGGCGAAAATTACCGTGTGATTTTTGTCGGTGATGCGCGATGGCCCCTTATGAAATTTTTTTCAGCGCAGGGTTCGGTTGAGTATATGAATGATGAAGCAGGTGTTAAATGGTAGAGCGTGTGCGCCATCATTTTAAAAAAACCGCTTGGCTCAATCCAGAGCAGGAAGAGTATTGGGATCACACACAAACTGTTGATCCCATTAAGCATATTTGAGGGCGCATGTTGCCTTTAATCAAAAGGGTTTGGAAGATTTGACGCGGTTTTTTATCGCGTTGAGATTGTTTTGATTGTTACTCAAACACTTTTTCTGGATGCTTTTCCCTTGATTTTCAATGGGTTGTTTAGCATTATTAGCGTATCATAATGCCAATCTACAGCATTTGGGTTTATAAATATGGAAAATTTAAAATGCGTCATTTTTTTAAAAAAATTTTTGATTGCGATCGTTTTTGGCATTGCTGCTGTATGGTCCACACAAAGTAGGGCTCAAAGCGAGTCTTGGAAGCACAATATGATGATGAAATAGGTCGGGTATGGCTGATTGAACCTTATCAGATGACATTGCAAGGTGAAACAACGCATATTTGGACAATTAAAAATCGATAAGCCAGTCGTTGTTTTGGTGCATGGATTACCGCAATAAAAAAGCATGGTTGTTTTTAAATTCCTAAGTTTAACGCGATTATCGGGTGATTGTTATTGATTTATTGGGGCATGGCGAAAGCAGTAAACCTTTGGGATGGCAATTACTTACCCAGGCACAAGCCAAACGAACAAGCATTTTTGGGACGCGCTTCGTGTGACTCACCTGTGCATATTTTGGGAATTCAATGGGGGGCTGGATTTCGACGCACTTCGCATATAAATATCCTGAACGTGTTGCATCATTGAGTTTGTCAGATACGCCGGTGTACATTTAAATATCCTGTGGATACTCTTTTGCAGATGCCGTGCATTGAGGGGGCCCTTAACAGGGCATTTCCTTTATTTCCCGAAACGAAATCGGATCAGAAAAAATTGATGGCGTTTACATTTTATAAAACGCCACTTTTATTGCGATTATCTTACAAAGGTTTTTTTTAAACAAAATCGTGAAAGACCGATTTATTGGCAAGTTTTGACACGAGGTTTGGTTGATATTGCGCCAGAAAACAGTCTTTTAAACTTCGTGAACCTCTGAAAGATATTTTGGGGCCAAGTAAAAGCGCCTATTTTTGTCTCATGGGGCGCACAAGACCGTATTATTCCTGTTGAAACAGTTGAGCAAATCAAAGTTTTGGCACCTGTTGCTAAGGTTAGCATTTATCAAAAAAGAGGACCCTGCTCCGTTTGCTGAAAATCCCAGTCAGTTTGCAGCAGATTTCAAACAATTTATTCGGGTTGTAGAGAAAGAAAAACGCTAAAAAAAATCCCAATTTAAAACTTGGCATTTTTATTCAATCATCAGTTTGGTTTTTCTGGTGTTTGTGATGGATTGCGGTACGTTTAATTTCTTGTGTTTATTGTTGCTTTTTTTTTCGAAGGGTTCCCCAAAAAAACGACAGAAGGGGTTTAAAACCCAGCTTTTTTGCCAAACTTATGAGCGCAAGACGAAGTTTATCGTCGTTTTTTAGCTTCATACTTTTTTCCCAGGGTAAAAGCCTTTTGGGGCAATGTGGTGACGCAAATAAAATTTACCAGTTAAGGTTAAATCGAAGTTGAGGACAATAAAAAAATCGTGTGAGCTGATCCCGCTTTTGATGGTGATTTTTTTTTTTGAACTCCCCATTTCGGATCCGTTGACATTAAAAGATAACCGTTTTTCTAAAAATTTTATTTTTTTTGCCAATTTTAAATCTTAATTTTATTGTAGGGGCCCCTTTATTTTGAGTTTTTTAAAACATCAAACGGAGAGGATTTTTTCCCAGAGTGGGGGGAGTGTTTTTTTTTTTTTAAAGTCTGTGTTATAATAAGGGGAAAGGGTCGTATGATTTCTCCCCTAAAAAGCCAAAATATCAAAATCTGTTGCGGACCCTTTTTTCTGGTTTTAAACCCAGCAATGATTGCGTTGATTCGTCTTCTTTTGAGTCCAAAATCCGTCTTGAAGGACCCTCTGCAAAGGTTTCAACCAGACCGGGGGCGTTGACTCAAACAAAGTTGGGAGGTCATTTTAAAAACCTTTTATGTTTCGTGTATTAAAACCTTTTTTGCTTGTTTGTTTGGGCCCTTTATTTGGGATGTGAGTAATCTGTTCGGTCAGTTAAGTGGAAGCAAGGGCCAGCATGAGGGGGGTAATCACCTTGGATGGTGTCGCCTGGTTTTGCGAGATTAAATACATCGTTTGCCAAGCATGGAAATAGTATTCATATATGACTTTTTATTTTTGTTGGGGGTAGTGACTAAATCTTTTCGATAATACCGTTTTTTTGGCGTTTCAATTTATTATTTAAAATTATGAATCAAACCCCCCCCAATTATCTTGGCTGCGTCAAAATACCCCAAGAAATTTTTGGCGCGACTTAAACTTGCCTTTAAAGGTCAGTCAAATGTTTATGAAACCCATTTTGGCGAGAAAACACATGATACGGGTTGGCTTTTGGGTGTGGTAAAGCGCAACAATTTTTTGATTATTCTGTGCCCTTATCATTGGTGCGATAGGTGGGGACGGTTTATCACATTTAATTGGGGAGGCTGGAAACCTAGAATGCTTTGAAAAAGTTTCAAATGTGCGTGGTAAAACGTTTTTTTTTACATGCTTGTGTTTTGGGGGCGTACTGGGGTATGATGGGCGATTTTTGGTGACCAAAGCGAGAATGCTTTACCGTCTGAGACGATTGCTTATTTGCACTTTACAGCTTAGAGTGCGGGAGT
>JAMZAV010015633.1:0-11838 GCA_024449915.1 Sweltsa coloradensis | reverse complement strand
GGGTTATAGGTGGTTTGCTTTCATCACAAAAATCGCACGGCTTTTGGTCACGAGCCCTCACTTTTTGGGAAAATGGCTTTTATGTATTTTTCATAACAAATTTTGAAAAATCACTGGCGCCAAAGTAATCGCATGAATTGGAAAAGACACAGCTTTGGGTAGAATCGCAGAGGCAAGACGAATCCGTAGAGCCCTTGCACAACCCCTTACGTCTTAGGGTTGCCGCCATTTTTTCCCCGCCCTTTTCGAATTAAATTTTTTTAATCGTAACCGCCAAAGTTAACTACGATTTTGCCGGGACCTAGCTTTTTGAATTCAGCGAAAAATAAACTTTTAGGAAATATAACACTAGTTCTAGGCTTTAGGTTAACAATGCCAAAAATGCAATATATGCTCTTTGATATGGTATTTTTACACATGACCGCATTTAGTTGAGTTTTAGGCTAACAGAGAACAGAGATTCGAACACGGACCATTTTATTCGAAATTCAGCGTAAAATAAACTTCTAGAGAGTATAAAACGGAGCTCTAGGCTTTAGGTTTACAATGTTGGAAATGCAAAATTAGCTCATCGAAAATTAGAATGCATTCCGGGGGATCCCCCTCGCCACACGAGTCCAGTAGATTTAAATTTGAATAAAAACCTTTAAAGAGTCAATTTTCTCCAATTTTTTAATTGAGCATTTTCTTTTCATTCCACTTGTGGGCGTGAAGGTTTGGATGTGTTTCTTAACATGGGTGAGTAGTTTTTGCAGTAGGTATGCATTTTTATGTAAGTAAGATATTTTAAAAAAAATCATAACGGCCAAAGTTAACGCTCAATTTTAACAAGACCTAGCTCTTTAAAAATCGCTTTTAAAATTCCCTACAAGGAAATATATGCCATTGGTTCAAGGCCTTACGTTTACGCTGCCGAAAAAAGCAAAAATTCACGGCTCAAAAATTGATTTTTTCACGCATTTCCCCAAAAAAAATGGATTTTCGGGCAGACAAGTTTCAGGGGTACGAACCAGCGACCTGGCTTTTTGAAATAGAAGTTAAATTTCCCCACAAGAAAATATGAGCCTTCTCTTCTAGGCCTTACGTTTACAATGTCGGAATGCAAAATAATCTATTCGAAATGGCATTTTAACACACATGTCCACATTTAATTCGAAGTTTTAGCTATGAGAGAATAGAGATTTGAGCCCAAGACCATTTTATCCGAATTCAGCGTAAAATTTACTTCAAGATAATATATAATGTGAGCTCTAGGCTTGACGGTACTGTTAAAAATAACTAGTATGAAATATAGACTGTAAAAATATTAGAATCATCCATCCAGAATCATCCGTCCAAAATTCAATAGAATCAGTTGTGAATTTTCTTCGAGAAAAACCTATGACATAAGTTGAAAAGTTCAAATCTTATAGAAAAGTACACGGTGTTCTCTTTTTACCAAGTTAACAAATTTTCAATTAGTTTCTTATGTTTTCGTTTCAGATTTAAAACGACGAATTATCTATTAGAGATTTTTATGGAAATTTTAACTTTGAAGAGGTCTTCATAAACTCCCCTCTCTTCGAAGAGAGGACTTTTGCCAACTCGTAGAGACACTCAGAATGAGCAAAGAGATGGAACATCCGGCGGCGTCCCGTCAAAACGCCGTCGAGACGGCGGGGGCCGCCGACGGGAGCTTCCGGGGGCCGCCGCCTTGGAGATTTCGGGGGCCGCCAACGCATCGACGCGGGGCGGCGACGTCGTCATCGAGGGGGTGGCCGACGTCGAGCTCGCCCAGGCGGCCAACGTCGTGATCGACGAGCAAAACGACGGGGCGTCGTCGGATGTTAGTATGAGTGTATTTCTATTAATCATTATAATCTTTCTTCATTATTGTTCTTGTTGCTTGATTTAAATTTTGATTTTTTGCAGTCGGACAGGAGCGAGGCCACAGAATCCCTTGTGGAACACAAAATCAAGATAGAGAAGAGGTTTACATGCCCGATGTGTAAAAAAAGCCTGAAAAATTTAAAGGAACACATTGGGAGGAGGCACGGCCTAACCATTCTAGAATCGCAACGATACATGGGGCGGACCGAATAAGGAGGAACCTGTTGATGACCCAGCCTGGGCGGCTGCCGGTCAAGGGTGCAACGCTTCGGTGAGTATGCGTACATGGCTTGTGTTTTGTAATTTAAAGTATTTGACCGTGTATTGTAATTTGTGCATTTCTTATCTCAGTCGGACGAGGACCAGGAGATGCCGCCGAAAGGGAAAGGTTTTAAACGGTGTCGGTCAAATAAAGATGCGAACGTTGCGGGGACGGGTCAGCCACCTGAGGATACACCTGACAAAGGACCACGGCATGCGAGAATACAAGCTTGAGAAGACCCTGAAAACGTGGGCGGCACGGAGGACGCTGGACACGACGAGACCTCCGTGCCACCCACGTCACCCGTGAGCCCACAGCCGTGAGTGTACCGTCCCATGTATCGTTTTTTTTTGTTTTTTTAATGTAATTAATTGCCTCCTCCCAATGTGTTCATTTAAATTCATACATTCACTTATTCATTAATATTTTACTTGTATCAACACATTAAGAAATGTATTTTTTTAAATAAATAAATGTACTTTATCTTTGGATGTTGTTTAATCTCTTATAGTACCCTGCACCTCCGAAATGTGTACCGAACGGCCGTCCAACTGAGGGTGAGGACAGTCTTAACTGTGTTCATTAACGTGGCTGCTTTTCTAGGTTAACTAAATACTAACGTATTTTTGCCTCCACGGTTCTAGAGTTTCTGATAGTGTAGTTACGCTGATGTGAATGACTCTCAAAAAAAAACATCGACTTGTGTGCCAAGGCCAATCCCAGCCTACGCTAGCCAGGGCCTAGGCCTGGGCGTTTTTTTTAATTGGCTACATTCTTTTGGCCAATTAATATCATATTAATTTTTTATGCTGTGACATAACATGACGTTCAAAAAAACTCTTTCATGTGTGCCTAGGCCGATGCCCAGCCTACGCTAGCCCTGGGCCTAGGCATGGTCATTTTTGTCAAAATAGCCTCATTCTTTTGGCCGATTACTCTCATTTATTAATTTTAAAGCAGTGACATTGCATGGCCTTCAAAAATACTCTTTACTTGTGTGCCTAGGCCGATCCTAGTTTACGCTAGCCCACGGCTAGGGCTGGGCCTTTTGTTAAAATGGCCTCATTCTTTTGACCGAGACGACCGTCAATATTGCGTTTATTTCTTGCATGTATAATGAGGTGATTTAAAAACTCACTCTCACCAGGGTTACTAACCAAATTTGACATTGAACTTTAGCAACACAAGCCTCCACAGTTGTGTGTGCCTTGTGTTGCTCAACTATCTAAGCAAAGTCAACTAGTTGTGCCCAGTGGTTACAGACTTGCATTACACAAGTACAACTAGTACAGAATGGCAAACAGTAATTTAACTCTTTATACATTTTTCATACATCTTTATACAATTCTCTAACAAAGCAGCCACACCACATCCGGTGTTGGTCGCCTGGCTCGACTCGAACTCGCATTCGAAGACGAGTGACAGATGTAATAAATTATTCTATTTAATAACACTTGAGCTGCCTGTCACTTTTAATACAACCAAAGACCAAATTATAATTGGCTCAATACTGAGAATTCGCTGCTCAGTTCAGAGAGGGGTCTCGAAGGTCACAACTTCCTTTCTAGAAATGTAATAAATAAAGAGCCATTCAAGATGTCATTTTTATGAGGCTGCACCTCTCAGTTTAACACAGCCAGGATAGGACGCCACCACATGATCATCCCAATACCAGAATTTGGTGGCCCCAAGCATCTTGTGACGTAGCTGGGACTTGGTTATAAAAGGGGGAACTGAGTTCACATGAAGACACTTCCTCCTTCGTCTTAGACAAAGAAGCCCGCGACCAGCACATCAAGCCTTGTGTATTTTACAAACGGAACTCTGGTGTTGGAACTTGAACTTTAAATTATTTACTGTGCTATGCCTGTGTAATCTTAACCTAGGGAATATTTGTATACTGTGTAATAACCTCCTAGACTCATAAGCCGGGAATATTCCCAAGATGTAGGGAATGGATTATAGTAATTAGCACAGAATAACTGTTTAGTCGTGGGTCCTTCAGACCACCCTCTAACCTATATCGACCAGACCAGATTCAGGGAATATGGGGGGATCTTATTGTAACATGATGTATTCTTAATAATATTATTATTATGAGTCAGCATTTGTGTCATCTCATCTTGTTTATTACCTCATTCGCTGAATCCGCCAGGGCCCGGATCACAGAAGGGGAAGATTCTGAAATAGGTGGTTTTTCTTCTCGATTTTCCCTTTAATATTCTCCCGGCCAAGTCCCAGACAAACCCCCACTTTTCAAACCACCTTTTTCCGTATTCACAAAAGAAGATAATTGTTGGGGGAATGTGGGAGAATGAAATCCAATTAAAATGATGACGTCACTACTGACGTCACCTTTTGATGCGCGCGAAATCGATTAGTATCGAAAGTCGAGGTCCTACTTGTCGAAAGTCGAATAAGTCGCATCATTTTATCGAAAGTCAAATAATTTCGCTCAATTGATTGGAAAATTGCCTTAACGTCTCATATTTTATGCACTTGTTATCGAGACGAAGGGAGGGGACGTAAGGGATGAGCGCGGAGGGACAAGTGGGGGACAGGCAGTGCTTGTCAAACCGCCACTAAGCATATGGGAGGGCAGGGGTTCCCCCACGTCCCCGTGGTCGTCTCCGTCTCTGTCTCATCCGTCGCGTTTGTTATTTGTCGTCGCCGTCGGGGAGGTAGTCAAGGGAAGGGGTTTCCCCGACGACGACATTGGCCGATTTCGAACATTTCAACGGTCGCTATCTCGAATCCGGTCAATTTTTGGAAGGCTTAATACAATCTTTGTCAGTTTTACTTGCCTATTGTACTCTTAATGGAAGACAACAAAATATAAATCAAGGTTTACGGAAACGAGGCGAGGCTTGGTAGGGGCCTATGGAACGACACTCGCCATTGTTATTTGGCAAATTCAAGACCACAGGCGTACACCCACAACCAGAAAGTGCGCGCGTGGTTGGGAGTTGCCAACAGTGTGAGCGCGGCGTTCCGGGGCTATTAGCCCGTGGACGATATTAAAAAACAATGGAAGTACTACGAAACAGTCCAAAAAGAGACGTAAGTATTTATATTTCCGTTGTTGGAAAATCGTAAAATCATAAACCACGACGGGACCGAAATTTACCTGAAAAACTAGACCCCCTCACCGTGAGAATTGGTGGCCTTGACAGGAGAGGCTTCATCTACGGTATCCCAGGAGGGGATTAGAATTTGGGTTTTGGAAGAACATAATGGTAGGCCATAGCCTAACGTTTCAAATTCATAATTTTATGCGGCATAGGACCACGATAACTGATTTAAAAAATTCCACTGGATGATTAGTAAAATCATAGATGATATCTTCAAGAAATTCAAATTGGAACAAAGGCTCAAAGATTGTCCCGCCACACATCCAATATGTTTTTTTAAATGAAAATAAAGGAAGAACAAATCCTACATTTAAGTAACCAAGGATATTTCTAATTCTCAAGAAAGCGATAAAAATGTTTTTTAACCGACACAGTTTGAACTAACGATGATGACCTCAATCAGTGCCTGAGAGCGGGGCAATCTCAATAAGTCCTAAAAATAGTAAAAAAAAATATATATGCAGCATTCTTGTCTATCGCACCTGTATTCGATACGTTAATACATTGTTTATTTAGGCTCACTATTTGCAACAGAACAGCCAGAACACAACACCGAGATGATAAGCGCTTTCGTGACGAACAGGGCAGAATACAGAACTAAAAACCTTAACCATTGATTGATGGATATCTTAAAACGTCTCATATTAATGCAACTTGGCTTCATCGAAGACAAGGGAGGTACGTAAGGGTGACGCGGGGGGACAAGGGGTGGACCATGCCTGCGCTGGTCGAACGGCCACAAGCGCATGGGGCGGGCAGGGGTTCCACCACGTCGTTGGTCGTCTCCGTCTGTGTTGGTCTTAACCAGACAGACTATTGCATTAAGTTGACAACAATACACAGAATGATGCGATACACACAAACAATACTTGCTCAAACAACACACTCACAGCAATAGAACCGAACTCCTTGTGCTGTGGAGGCCCTGTAAGAACAGAACGAAGAAGCGGATTTTTGGATTGGATATTGCCTTTAGCGTCTCATATTTATGCAACTTGGCTAATCGAGACGAAGGGAGGGACGTAAGGGATGACGCGGGGAGGACAAGGGGTGGACGGCCTGCCGCTGGTCAGAACCAGCCCACAAGCGCATGGGGCGGGCAGGGGTTCCCCCAACGTCGTTGGTCGTCTCGTCTGTGTTGGTCTTAACAGAACAGACTATTGCATGAAGTTGACAACATAAACAGAATGATGCGAGTACACAACGGGCAAATACTTGCTCCAACAACACACTCAGCAGCAATATAACCGAACTCCTTGTGCTGTGGAGGCCGCTGTAAGAACAGAACGAGAGCGGACACAAAACACGTCCGCTGCGACAAGAACAACAGGCAGACTGCGAGCGGAGCTCACGGCACAGCTGCTTGCATGCATGGGTGGTAGTAAAAAGGTGCGGGGCGGCGAGGCCATATTATGCTGCACGTAGGTGCATTGGAGGTTTTCTAAATTGAAATATGTCAGTACCACATGGGCTCTAAGTGTGAATTTAATTGGTAGTTGATTAACTTAATGTGCAGTAAGGTTTATCGTGATGAAACTATTGTCTCAGAAAATTGATACGATTCTAGGAGACAATTTTAAACTGTCCCAACACTAAGAAATAAATGCATGAACAAGTAAATAAGTAAAGGGCATGGATGGAATAGACGAAAAACCCGTACATCTCCAGTACTACTTGGTGGGACAACGATATAGACCAGGCTTAGATTTTGTCACACATTAACCCCGATTCTACACAAAATGAAGCAACCTGAGAGTCAGACACATTGGTACGCATAGGACCACCCATCCTAGGAGCCAGCATAATACAAATGTATACATATTTTTGTTCCATACTACAAAGGTAACGACAAAACGTACCTCAATAACACCATCCAGCAAGTAAACTTGTCAATGAAAGCAGCATTTGCATTTGATGGATTTGATTGATTGGATATTGCTTAACGTCTCATATTTATGCAACTTGGCTAATCGAGACGAAGGGAGGGACGTAAATGAAATGAGGTGAATGCGACAATGATATTTTCAACTGTCATGGTGCAACTATACATTAAAACAGAAATGTTATTTTAATGCCCAATTTCAATATTATTTGCATACTTTGGAGCTAAAACTTACAGAATAATTGAGAAAAATTCCCGATTTTGCTCTAATTTAACATAAAAACATGATCTCTAATTTAACAAGCAGCATTATTTAGTGAGAAAAGTCATTCCCAAAATTTCAGGGTCCCTATCCATACCTGTAGGCCTACGTCAATTTTTTAAATGTATGTAGGCTACTTGTTGCAATATTCTGCCAATTGATATATTTCTACTGAAATATTGGCCACAATGTGTTAACAAGCCAAATTGTGCACAGTACACCCTGGTGGTTTAATCTCTTATTTTATTATATTCTCAACCTCAAGTTGAGAAAATAGATAAATTTACTATGTACTTAATAAGTTCTACTACTAATTGGCATATAATTGTCCAGACTTATTCATTTAATGGGTAGCTCATAGTACTAAGTGAACCTGATTCAGTGAATACATCTCAGATAGATTGTGTTGTTTTAGGACACTCAACATTAAAGTTATCAGTGCCAATGTCAAGTGTGTAGGAATCTTCCAAAAAATATTATATAAGTGTTGATTACCACCATGTATACTTCTTTCCAAGGGGAAAAACGTAAAGGGAGACGCGGGAGGACGCGAGGTAGACAGGCCTGTGCTGGTCAGAACCAGCCACAAGCGTATGGGGAGGGCAGAAGTTCCCCCACGTCCTGGTCGTCTCCGTCTGTGTCATCATCCGTCCATGTTGTCATTGTCGTCGCCGTCGGGGAGGTAGTCAAAGGGAAGGGGAGAGTTCCCCAACGACGACCCAGAGCTCGCCATTAGTTTCATTGAGAAAAACTCCCCTAATCACGAGCCAAACCACGAGAAGTTTGCGAGTTGGAATTTGATGGCCCGGGAAAGGGGAAGTTTTCCGACGACGACCCAGTTTTTTTTATTGGATATTGCTTAACGTCTCATATTTATGCAACTTGCCTAATCGAGACGAAGGGAGGGACGTAAGGGATGACGCGGGAGGACAAGGGGTGGAAAGGCCTGTGCTGGTCAGAACCAGCCACAAGGGTATGGGGAGGGCAGGGGTTCCCCCACGTCGTGGTCGTCTCCGTTTGGATTGGTTGGATATTTTGCTTTTACGTCTCATATTTATGCAACGTTGGCTAATCGAGACGAAGGAAGGGACGTAAGGGATGACGCGGGGGGACCAGAGGGGAAAGGCCTGTGCTGGTCGAACCAGCCACAAGTCATATGGGGAGGGCAGGGTTCCCCCACGTCGTGGTCGGTCTCCGTCTGATTCATCATCCGTCCGGTGTTGTCTTTGTCGTCGCCGTCGGGGGAGGTGGGTCAAAGGGACGGGGTTCCCCGACGACGACCCAGAGCTCGCCATTAGTTTCAGGGAGTGAAACTCCCCTATTCACGGGCCAAACCGCGAGAAGGTGTCGAGTTGGCGTCTACGTCTGTCAGAGCTCGCCATTAGTATAAGGGAGTGCAACTCCCCTACTTACGGGCCAAACCACGAGAAGATTGCGAGTTGGACTTTGATGGCACGGTCGTAGAATATTACGCGTATCGCGTGGCTGTACGTCAAGGCGTTTACTTCCTACTCCACAATGTGGGAGCGTTATAACAACAACATGTGGTGCACGCCTACCTCCGTGTAGAGGCCACCAGGCTATTGTTTGTGAGAAGCAAAGAGTCAAATCTTCACGTGGATGTTGGATATTGCTTTACGTCTCATATTTATGCAACTTGGCTAATCGAGACGAAGGGAGGGACGTAAGGGATGACGCGGGGGGACAAGAGGTGGACAGGCCTGTGCTGGTCAGAACCAGCCACAAGCATATGGGGAGGGCAGGGGTTCCCCCACGTCGTGGTCGTCTCCGTCTGTGTCATCATCCGTCCGTGTTGTCTTTGTCGTCGCCGTCGGGGAGGTAGTCAAAGGGAAGGGGTTCCCCGACGACGACATTTGGCTCGAATTTCGAACATTTCACGCGCTATCTCGAAATCAGTCAATTTTTGAAGGCTTAATACACTCTTTGTCAAGTTTTACATTGCTATTGTACTCTTAAATGGAAGACAAACAAAAATATAAATCAAGGTTTACGGAAGACGAGGCAGAGGCTATGGTAGGGGCCGTGGAACGACACTCGCCAGTGTTATTTGGCAAATTCAAGACCACAGGCGTAACCCACAACAAGAAAGTGCGCGCGTGGTTGGGAGTTGCCAACAGTGTGAACGCGGTGAGTTCGGGGCCAGTTAGGCCCGTGGACGATATTAAATACAAATGGAAGGACTACAAGAAACAGTCCAAAAGTAGACGTAAGTATTATATTTCCAGTTGTGGAAAATCGTAAAATAATAAACACGACGGGGACCGGAAATTTACCTGAAAAACTAGACCCCCTCAACGTGAGAATGGTGGCCTTGACAGGAGAGGCTTCCATCTCCGGGATCCCAGGAGGGGGATTAGAATTTGGTTTTGGAAAACATAATGGTAGGCCAATAGCCTACGTTTCAAATCATAATTTTATGCGGCATAGACCACGATACTGGATTTAAAAATTCCACTGGATGATTTAAGTAAAATCATAGATTGATATCTTCAAGAAATTCAAATTGAACAAAGGATCAAGATTGTCCCGCCAACAAATCCAATATGTATGAAAATAAAGGAAGAACAAAGTCTACATTTAAGTACCAAGGATATTTGCGAATTCTCAAGAAAGCGAAAAAATGTTTTTTTACCGGACACAGTTGAAACTAACGATGATGACCTCAACAGTGCTGAGAGCGGGTCATCTTCAAATAAGTCTAGAAAAATAATAAATAAATTATTATATGCAGAGCATTCTTTCTATCGCACTGTATTCGATACGTTGATACATTGTTAGTTTAGGCTCAACATATTTGCAACAGAACAGACAGAACACAACACCGAGATGATAAGCGCTTTCGTGACGAACAGGGCAGAATAAAGAACTAAACCTTAACCATTGATTGATTGGATATTGCTTAACGTCTCATATTAATGCAACTTGGCTTATCGAGACAAAGGGAGGGACGTAAGGGATGACGCGGGGGGACAAGGGGTGGACAGGCCTGTGCTGGTCAGAACCAGCCACAAGCGCATGGGGCGGGCAGGGGTTCCCCCACGTCGTGGTCGTCTCCGTCTGTGTTGTCTTAACCAGAACAGACTATTGCATGAAGTTGACAAACAATAAACAGAATGATGCGAGTACACAACAGGCAATACTTGCTCAAACAACACACTCAGCAGCAATAGAACCGAACTCCTTGTGCTGTGGAGGCCCTGTAAGAACAGAACGAAGAGCGGACACAAAACACGTCCGCCTGCGACAAGAACAACAGGCAGACTGCGAGGCGGAGCTCACAGCTGCTTGCATGCAGGTGGTAGTAAAAAGGTGCGGGGCGGCGAGGCCATATTAATGCTGCACGTAAGGTGCATTGGAGGTTTCTAAAATTGAAATAATGTCAGTACCACATGGGCTCTAAGGTGTGAATTTAATTGGTAGTTATTAACTTAATGTGCAGTAAGGTTTATCGTGATGAAACTATTGTCGCAGAAATTGATACAGATTCTAGGAGACAATTTTAAACTGGTCTCCACACTAGAACTAAATGCATGACAAGTAAATAGTAAAGGGCATGGATGGAATAGACGAAAAACCAGACATATCAGTACTAATTGGTGGGACAACGATATAGACCAGGGCTTAGATTTGTCACACATTAACCCCGAGTCTACACAAAATGAAGCAACCTGAGAGTCGAGACACATTGTAACTAATAGGACCAACCCAATCCTAGGAGCCAGCAATAATACAAATGTATACATATTTTGTTCCATACTACACAGGTACGACAAAACGTACCTCAATAACACCATCCAGCAAGTAAACTTTGTCAATGAAAGCAGCATTTGCATTTGATGGATTTGATTGATTGGATATTGCTTAACGTCTCATATTTATGCAACTTGGCTAATCGAGACGAAGGAGGGACGTAAAAAATGGGTATCGAAATGATATTTTCAACTGTCATGGTGCAACTATACATTAAAACAGAAATGTTATTTTCAATGCCCAATTTCAATATTATTTGCATACTTTGGAGCTAAAACTTACAGAATAATTGAGAAAAATTCCCATTTTGCTCTAATTTAACATAAAAACATGATTATTGCCTTTCTTTGCTACTTAGCAATGAAACAAGCAGCATTATTTAGTGAGAAATGTCATTCCCAAAATTTCAGGGTCCCTATCCATACGTGAAGGCCTACGTCAATTTTTTAAATGTTTGTAGGCTACTTGTTGCAATATTCTGCCAATTGATATATTTCTACTGAAATATTGGCCACAATGTGTTAACAAGCCAAATTGTGCACAGTACACCCTGGTGGTTTAATCTCTTATTTTTATCTCACCAAGTTGAGAAAATCGATAAATTTACTATGTACTTAATAAGTTCTACTATTAATTGGCATATAATTGTCCAGACTTATCT
>JAMZAV010015632.1:0-12337 GCA_024449915.1 Sweltsa coloradensis | reverse complement strand
TTTGTTTTTTGTTTTTTTGTTTTTGTTTTTGGTTTGTTTTTGAATTAAATAATATGAGCCCATAAAAAAATTATGTCTACGCAATAATTTTTTGCTTTTCCGGCAGCAGTGGTACACATCTCTTTGGTATATAAGAAAAAAAAAAATCAAGGTAGGTTTAGTTTACTTCAATGCGCTGCACAAATTTAAAAACTAAATTAGGGACATATATATAATAAAAAAAATAAAAAAATTAAAAAAAAATTCCCCATTTTTATATCAACCCAATTTTAATGAGACTTGCTAATATTAGGGGCCTACTAGGTTACAGTTCTTGGGTTAGAATGTTGAACCAAAAAACGGTATAAAAAGCTTTAGCCGATTTGGCCTAACCCCCTACGGGCAAAAAAACATGTTTTCATAAACCCCCATAGCCAAAATAAAAATTTAAAGTTTAATCATGGGTCATACATCAAATTAAAAGCTTACAGCTTTTTTCTTCAGAATCGCCAAAGTAAATGGAAGGCATTTTATTTTTTTAAAAATATGACACAAGAAAGTGAATGAGTTGTTAATTTTTTTTTTAAATTTTTACAATAGCAATTGAAACCCCAAGGAAAGTGATTAAAAGAAAATTAGATGCTGCAAAAGCATCCTAATTTTGGTTCACATATAGCACAAATTTTTTCCCAGATACATATTCCCATCAATACTATTAAAATATGGCAGGCTGTATTTTTTTTTAAAAAAATTGGATTGGTACGTCTTTACTAAAAATTTCCTAAAGTTTTGTTCTGGTGATAACATTTTCAATTTAACTTCAAAAATTTATTTAATACTAATTTAGATTAGGATGTGAATTTGAAGAAATTTTTTTTCAATTGTCTAACTTATGTTTAGTTGATAAATTTTGGGTAACAGACGTATTTGAACGGTAAACAGACGTACCATGGTACCACTGGAGTGATGGTCGAAAAGCTTTCTTTAAAAAAGCTTCAATCAGCATTTTTTAGGTAGGCCTACAGTGTATGGACTTTATAATTTTTAAATTTTTTTTAAATTTAAAAGGGTACCCCTTATTCAAAGATTTTTCCCACGGGAATTGAAGTGAATTTGGTCAAGATGTTGCATAGAAGAATCTTAAAACACCGGTGAATTTTTAAATATCAGGATGCACCAATAATTAGATTGTGTTTTTGTAAATGTCAAATTATATAAAATAATTGTAGGGGTACGTACAAACTGTTGGTAGAAAAATTTTTTACAGATTTTGGAATAATTTGAGGTGAATTACAATTTACTTGAGAATCATATACCATAACATAGAGGCCTTAAAATTTACAGTTATGAGGAGCCATTTCAACACGGATAGACACCATTGTAGAAATTCTCCCCCTCCCGTGAGGAAAAGAAGTCATTGCTGTACTGCTTTAGAAAAAATTCAATTTTTCTGAATGATGGTAAAAAAGTTTTTATGTTTTCATATCTAGGGAGTTAATGATCAAGTAATGGAGCAGAAAAATTTATGTTAGTTTTAACCCGGGGAGCAAAAGGGAAAAGTATTTTAAAAAAAGCAAAATTTTTTTTCCCACAAGGTATCTGGTTTCCGCCTATTTTTTTAAGATTAGACAATACCCCCAAAATTTTATATAAAAAGAAGTGATTTTTTATATAAAAATATGGGGTAGTCCTCTATCTGTACCTTTTTGTTTCCCTGAGAAAGTTTGTTCTGGGTTTTTTTCATCAGCAATCACATACATTACCCAAATTTTTAACGTGGCCTACCCGGTACAAGTCTAAACAGTTGCAAAAAAAGAATATCTGGATGTAAATGACCAATAATGAACAGAGAAAAAAATTTTATTTGAAGATTTGATTAACTGTAACCCAAAAAGAAGCATACTATATTTTAGTATAAAAACAGTTTTAATTTAGACAAGGTACTCTGTTACCATAGGTACGCTGTTTTCCAAACCTACTTTTTTGCATAGTAGGCAAAAAATACTTAAAAAAAACACATGAAAGGGCGTAATCTGATAAAATACTATCTTTTAGCTATTTTTTTATGAGAAGGTTTTTTTTTTTGCATGCAAAAATCCGAGTTTTTAATCATTTTTAACATACTGTAAAAACACGCGTCCCTTTTAAAAGTACGCGTTTTCCCCTGTTGCGATCCCCCGTCCGAGAAAAAAATTTAACGTACAGTAAAAATGTTTTATACCCTGAGAAAGTATCTTTTTTCCAATTCATCCACATACTTTTCAATGTCTTTTTAATGAATGGATAACAAATAATTGGGTTTGTTGAATACAAAAATGGTACGAAGGTACGTCTGTTACCCGTGTTTGTCCCCTACCGCACATCATAGTAATAAATTAATTATATTATGGTTTATGGTTTATCGGTGGTTGTATCCATGAACTGTGATGAAAGTTGTGAAAAAAATTGTCTCAAGGATAGGAATAGAACTCCATCTAACCCCACAGTATTGCACGGAATAATATACACATTCAGACTTTTGTTTCATTACGCATTACAAAAAGTGTATGCTATTTTATGCCTTTCTTGCTTGCTAAAAATAAACATGATCGAGTAAATTCTCTTTGGAGTTGACCGTGACGCTACAATATTGCATTGGTTTAACATTGAATGCGCCATGCAAGCCGCCCGGTATAATGCCTTTGGAGCGTTTCACTTGACCACCAGATGTCAGGCCCTTTGCAGTTTAAACCGCGACTAGCCTCTCTGCATTTTCATTTCAATTAGTGATTTACTGTGAGAGGCCTCATGTACCTATATTTCTCTAATAAAAATACAGTTGTAAGACTGAACTAGGCCAAGGCCTATAGCCTACATAGGTCGCAAACATCTTCAAGTCAATAGCTCTAGCCTAGCCCCATACCCTTAGGGCTAGGACCTAGCCCTTTTAGGTATCAGGGCGTAATAAGCAATATGAACAACGTACGATTAGTTTCTTCTACCGTTTGCATGATTTATAATTGTAACTCTTACACAAGTACGTTTAAAAGCAAAGAAAACGTAAAGCAGCGTAGGGTAGGGGGGCATACTCCAACGCGTCCTACCTGTCAAATTTTAGAGTTAGATTACCTTTATTGTTAAACAAAAAATGTTGCATAGAGCCGTCCCGCGTTCCAGAAATCTGGTTTAGTCTAGAGAAGGAAATTGTATTGGTTGTTATGGTTAACAAGAAAATCCGATAATCCTGATTGGTTAGTAATGTTTCAGTGGCCTGTCATAATGAAGTTATCCTTTTCATTGGTCGTCGAGATAAATATAACAAAACGTCTGATTAGGTCGTCAGAAGAATTATTGGTTTTGTTATAACAATTTTTTAGGACAAAAACGTAAACAATTTAAACACGTATTTCCTATCCCCTTATAAAACTAAACCAATTTGTGGGAAGCGCCGTACATGATTTGTTTTACTTTTATTGCAATGTTTCTGCATCCAAAAATACACTCTAATTAACAACTCTTTATGATGACACAAACATTTTAATTGTGACTTTTACATTCGAGGTGGTTCCAGCCAGCTTCTGTAGTCGCCGCCATTGCTCACTAGGACATCGCTTAAGACGCGCGCAGGGCTGACCTATCTTGCACCTGTTAAGGAGTGTCTAGCGCTAGGCACTTTGAAGAATACGGGCTAAGATTTTTCAGGATAACGATTCCGTGTCCTAAGTAGCTTAGAATGACTAGAGTGTCCTAGTAAGACACGTCTTAGTTAGGCGTTTGGAAGAATCCAGGCCCAGGAGGTAACATTCTGACTGACATGCTCGGGTGTGTGGCCAAACGCCTCAGTCTACTCTGATTCTGAAACTCATATAGTATAGGACCATTTCATAATAAAAAATAAAACACAAACAAAACAAAAAAAAAAAACAAAAAAATAAAAAACAAACATGGGGGATTGTTGTGAAATTTATTTTATAGACAGGGTTCTTTTCATAAAATTATGATTTAAAATCAAAATGATTTTTTCTTCATTTTAACAACAAACACAAGAGATTTTAACCGATATAAAGGCAAAGTGTTTCTTTAAAATAAATTGAATTAGATTTTATGAAATGCTTGTGAAAGTATTGGTCCGCTCCACCAACTTGACAAGGTTTGAAACACTGTTTGTTGATTTAAACATAATAAAAATCTGATTCACAATAAAAAAAAAATATAAAAAAATCTGATTTACGCTGCCACTAGGCCATCAGGCTAAATCAAAAAAGTTGTGATTCAAATAAAAAATAAATCGATTAAATAAAATAACAAGTCCTATTGATTTTTGATTTTTTTAAATAAAAATAAAAATTACCTGTTTTTAGACGTGATGGTTTAGGTTGGCGATGTGTCATCTGTCTCAGAATTTGAGAGGTGATTTAGGACAAGAGTTTTTCAGGAACATTCAATTAGCCTTAATATATTAGGTATTCATTTCAAATCATATTTTAAGCTTCCCGGCCGTTAATATAAATAAATGTGTGTATGAGTTTTCGGTTTATTAGCTGAGGCTGAAACAAACTTATCAGCCTCATCTCATGAATCGTTGGGCCCACAGAGGTTATGATTGAACGTTGAATTTGCGGACGCTGCCGATATAAGGCGAAAACTCATTACAATGATATTATTATTGTCATTTTCAATTATCAGAATCATATCGATTCCTGTGTGCATCCTAATGACAAGTTGACTCCTTGCAGCCGTATTCGAGCGCGGACTGCGCCACGCACTCAGCAGCTGTGTCCAGGAAGATGTTGTAAAATAGATTCCTCCAGCAATGGTCCGTGGGTCAAGGACGTCAAGGATCTTAAAGAGAAAGACAGAAAAGACAGGGAGGATTCAGCAATGGTAATGCTACTCCTTCATACAATCATTTATACAATTACTTTTTTAACCCAATTGCCAATATTTTCTATTTGTCCATATTTATTTATTTATTTTATAGGCCTAACTATTAGTGATATTATTTATTTAGTGAATGACAGAAAGAGATAGGGTGGGCAACCAGGCGCGTAAGAAACGTTTTGAAAGTGGGGGGGTGGGGGGGGGAAATTATTAGCACATTTTGTCGGGCGGTACCCTGGGGCAAAAAACCATCCGCTTGGCCCTTTCGCCAAAGGCGGCCAAAAAAATCTCACGATACTACAGTTATTCGTCATGTTTCAACTGCACTCGACTCTGTAAACAATGTTCTACAGCAAACTATCTGCGATTAGAAACTAGGGTTGCCGTCAATATGAATATGATATCAATTATTGATCGATTACTATCGATATTTTTACGGCGTTCGATGAATCGGTACCTAATCGAAGTAAAAATTTAGACCATACTTTCCCGCGTACCGAGCGGACCGTGACCTTTTGTCGAGGAGCATTCCTTTTGTTCCTTCTATGCGCTCAAAGCTGGGGGTTTTTCCCGCTAGCGCGTCCTTCAGGAGCGCCCCCCCCACCCTTGTCGGGCCTGTCGATGCCGATCATAGTCTGTGAAGTTTCATTTCAGGCTTTTGTTGTGATTGTCGTTCATTTAATCATTCATTTACGACGATTATCATAACTACGTATTCAAGCTTCCAATAATTATTATGTGAGTTGATCCACATTTCTTTGGAAGACACGTAATTGGCCTGACGAGAAAACCTGATAAGATAATATTATCATAGTAATACGGAATTAAGTAAAGCACTACCGAGTTGGCGCGGAGTGTGAAGGAATGCATCTCGATAAAATAATTGTTGACTGAACGATGTACTAAAATATCTGCTGTGACGCGGGTGAGGTTGAGCAAATCGGACGGATGCAGCCGCCCGCTGGCAAACACCACGCACGCCATGAAAGCCTACACTGCAGCAGGGCAGGGGCGGATGCGTTTACGCTTCGGATCTTCGCGCCTCCTGCTGCACTAGCGCCGGATCTCGCAGTGGGACGAATTTTTCACGGAATAAGCGATAATGTGTTGACTGGAATTATTTTATAAACTTCTGCAGATGGCGAGCGACTAATTACAAAATTTAGGACGATGCTCCGGAGCAGATTTGATTTATCGATAACCACCGATAATGGAAGATGAACGTTTATCGATCGTTGCGGCGAAATAATTGTATCAATAGATATATCGATTATCAAAAGCAAACATAAAAAGATGACGTGAAGTGCCCTAAGTAGTAAATATAAAACTTAAAGAATTTAAGGAAATGATGAAGCATACAGGCAAATATATTCGATTTGACCAGGTGACTGGTCGAATTGGTGTAGTGTAGGGTAGGCCTAAAAAAGGTATGATACATACATATACCAAAAACTGTAAAAAAAACAGCCAACCTTACACAACCAAAAGCAATGAGATCTAAAAGAAATGCCAAAGCTATGTTACCGTAACCCTCCTACATTTGCAATCTTAAGGGGGATCCACCGGACCCAATTAAAATTTTCCTAAATATTAGTTTAACGAAAAGAATCGGACATAGTTTATCAACTATAGCTTGTTCCCTGTTCCAACTACTTTACACTAGTGTAAGTCAGTGTGTAGACGAATGGCTGTTTTTTTAGTCAGTGTAAGTCAGTGTAGTTGTATGTGGTCGTTTTTCTTACTTCAGTCGTAGCACTAGTGCTGCCAGTGCTACACTAGATTTACACTGGCTATTTTGGTCGTGTAGAGGAAACAACACTAAAAGTGTTTTGCGTGTGTTATTTTTTGTGGGAACACTCGGGCTACACTGACGTACTGTTTCCTTTTAAAAAGAAGTAATTCCGCGTACACTGCCTCAGTGCACGTGTAAAACAGTGTGAGCACTAGTGGTGGACAGGCGAAAACAAAGCTTTATGATTATCTGACATTGCCAAAACTAATTTTGATTTATTTTTCGGTTGAGCGGAGTTACGCCCAATATGGACGATTATAGTTGAATTTTTGACGTATACACGGCACAGCTTTCTGCTCATAATTTTGTGTTAGAAGGCTCATTTTTGTTTCAATTGTAACACATACTCCCTGCTATAAACTCTATAAGTCGAATTGTTTTCCCGTTAATATCTGCACGGTACGATTTTTTACTTCCAACGAGTACAGAGAGAAACTAATAACAAGCTCTGCCCTGATTGTGTCAACCCTCATGTTCTGCGGGGCCAGCACTCGCAGGGCGCGATGTCCCAGGTCTATGTGGGCAATAACAAGCACGTGAATACCTGACCCAGGAACCTAGGCATCCGCCAGAAAGATGCGACGGAACGCGTGTCTGCTCCGTCCAGCTCTTGTACTCAGGACAAGGAAGAATGCCGGCGCACAACTTCAGTGATCTCAAACTATCTGTGTAAGCGTCAGAATATTGATGTGATGTGGACAAGTTTTCCAGAAAACGTAATTCACATTTTAAACAATTTCACGGACTGTCAATGATAACCATAAGTTGTCATCACAGTTGGAGGAGTATGCCAAGCCAATCAAAAAATATTGAAACTTAAATAACGCCAGTTAAAGTTTAGAACATGCTGAAATCAATTAGGCTACTTCACAGAGAACATCCTTCACCATCCAAAGACTTCCAAAGGCGAGTGTAGTGTAGCCAGGCATGTTACGCGACATCACGCGGCGACCTCGCGCGGGAAAGGGGTGGGGGAGGGGTATTTATGCTGTGTATTATCTGTTCCGTGAAAATAAATCGCTACGCGCGGGAAAAACTCCATTTTGAGCATATGGAAATACCATCAAATCTTCCAGACAAAAAAATAAAACTACAAATAACATTTTATAATTTATCTCCCCTTCCCAATTCAATGGCACATGCCAAGTTTAGCCTATTATGTAGTAAATAAAATGCAGTGAAACCCTGTGGATTATTCCTGCATCGTCAGGTTTCCCGTTATGATCGCTAATTTGAAAAGTTTTGCAAAAGTCCCATTAACACAATGTTTAAAAAATTCCCGTATCCATGTTCCTCCCCCCCCCCCCCCCCCAATCGATCTTTTCGGTCACGTATCATTCAAAATGTTGTGTTTCTCAATGTAAATTACCCTAATGATCATTATCGCCTTGTATGGAACCACCGAACCGACTGAAGAAGAAGCACTTTTTCCTGCCAGCGAGCGCGATCTTTGGTGAAGCTAGTCAGGGTCCACTTCACACTCCACACCACTCCGCCGCCCGACTCGAGGACCGGTTAGCCCTCCGCTCCACAGCCGCCGGGTGCCGGCCAGGCAGCCAGCTCAGACACTATATTCTCCCCCAATTTTGTCTGCTCCCTCCAGCAGTGCCCTGTTTTCTTACGCGATAATAATTGCAAGATCATTGTTTTTTATCAATGATGCTGTCAATACAATACTTGTTAAACTGAGGCTGGCTACTCAAGACTGCAGTCGATTTTGTCACATACAATAAAATGATCACATGTCATAGAAACATGTGCTTGAATTCATATTCTCATTCAAGCTCATCGGGTTGCGTTTGTCGACAGTGCTAAAATACTAGGCCTACAATCATATGGGGGGGGGGGGAACCGAACGGAGAGCCAGGATGCATTACCACAGATGTGTCTCTATTATCTGTGGCATTACCCCATGCGGTCGGCGGCTCGTATGAGCTGTTAAGCCGGAGGCACTCTGACCCGTAAATAACAACAGGACAAGGTCGGTTCTCTTTTATCTCGCGCAGCGGTAAATACAAAGAAAGAAATTTCGCATTCCATTGCCAATAAATTATCCGGTTATTGTTCATGTAACGGGTTACAAAAATTAACCGGTTCTTAACCGTTTAACGATTAATCGTTGTCATCACTTCTTCAAACCAACTATTAGGCCTAGAATCAGCGTTTCCACACATCGTGACAAAACAGGATCTGCTTACCCGGGTAATTTGAGTACTGGAACTGGTTCCAAATTTAACTACCCGATGTCATCCCTATTAAATATCATTTTTCAAATGATAATATTGATTATTGTGTTTGTGTGCATCCCTAATGAAAACGTTGCTCCTTGCAGCGTCTTCGAGCGACTACAGCTCTGACAATACCACAGACTCGGAGCCTGTGGCTAAGAAGAAGGCCAAGAATGATTCCTCCAGCAAGTGGTCCAAGGAGTCTAAGAACGTCAAGGGTAAATCGTTGCTCCTTGCAGCGTCTTCGAGCGACTACAGCTCCGACAGTACACAGACTGAGCCCGTTGCCAAGAAGAAAGTCAAGAATGATTCCTCCAGCAAGGGGTCCAAGGAGTCCAAGAACGTCAAGGATCTCAAAAAGAAACGCAGAAAGGAATCAGCAAGGTAATCCTACTCCTTCACACAATTATTTCACTATCTTCTTTTTTATTTCATACGCTCACATTTTTCATCTTTTATTTATTTGTTGTGTACTTATATTTATCATCATTATCCATTGCCGTTTCCTACTTCTGACAGGGTCAACTTGGGTTTCGCAGCCCAATTTTTTTTACTTCTTTTAATCCTTCTACAACCGTGTCTCTGCTACATGACTCTCAGCTCTCGTCTATTATGTAGGTCTCTTCTTCCATCTCTTCCTTGGTCTCCCCCATCTTCTTGTTCCTTCAATCCTTTTCTCATACATTCTCCTGGGCATCCTCTCTTCCGTCATTCGTTTCATATGCCCAAACCATCTCTCTCTCTCAGAAATATTTCTCATGAATATCGTACTTTTACGATTTTTTCCGATTTTTTGTGCGATATTTTTCGTGCCATTTGGGCCAATTCTGACCAAACGGGTGGGGCTACAACGTTCATATTATACATGGACATTAACTTAAGGTTATGGTGATGTAGAACATTTTGAAAGAAAAAGTTGAAAAAGTTAACCAGAATCTATAGAAATAAAGCTTTTAATATAAGTTTTTTGATTTTTTGTGCGATATTTTCGTGCCATTTGGGCCAATTCTGACCAAACGGGTGGGGCTACAACGTTCATATTATACATGGACATTAAGGTTATGGTGATGTAGTACCTTTTGAAAGAAAAAGTTGAAAAAGTTAGCCAGAATCCATAGAAAAAAAGCTTTTAAGTTTTTTACGGTACTAATAAACAAGAAACAATAGAAACTTGACAACAATCACCTACAGTGCGTAGGCAACAAAATTAACTCATTATCTTGTCGACCTTGAGTGCCTCCGAATCTCCTCCCATCCATAACAACACGAAACTACACACCATGTCAGCTGTTGCCTGCAAGCACGTGTGAGAGAGTGCTGGTGAAACTGGGCTGCGGCGAGAGAGAGGGAGATAGTCGCGTAGTACTTGCCTCACTCCTAGCGAGACGGCCGAGTTGTGCCAGATCACTTCTCGGTGGGAGAGGGGGGGGGGGGGGTCTTGCCGGCCGGCCTGCATCGAGAAGCAATGTACCGAGTTGACACTTAACGTTCTCCGGAAACATTATACACACCTCCTGCTCCGTTTTTTATTTGACTTGTCAGACGTACTATTTTGTACTGAACAAACGCAGACCCAATATTTCAGCTACAAAGGCGAATTTTGGAATCTCGATGTCGATTTTTCTGGTTTTGATGTCGGATGTCGGACATTTTTTGAGTTGGTTAGTTTCAATTTTTATCAAAGGGAAATTAATAATGTTACAATGGGTGTGTGGAGAGGGAACCCAACAGCTTACCTAGTTGGTGATTGCAGGGATCTTGTAGCTAAAGCTCTACTGGGCTTCTAGACGCATGATTACTATATAATGTAGATGTGGGCATAAGAAAACATACAACAACATAATAGAATCAAATTAATATAGGCCTACATAACACACTTAGAAATATCTAAATTGTTTGGTCCTAACAGGGCCTTGGTACTCAACGAGTGCAGAGAGAAACTAATAACCAAGCTCTGCCCTGATTGTGTCAACCCTTCATGTTCTAGCGGGGGCAGCTCTGGCCCGGGCGCGCTGTCCAAGGTCGTGGGCAATAACAAGCACGTGAATACCTCGACCCAGGAACCTAGCATCCGCCAGAAGATGCAACAGAACTCCGTGTCTTCTCCGTCCAGCTCTTGTACTCCGGACAAGAAGATGCGGCCGCACAACTTCAGTGATCTCAACTATCTGTGTAAGCGCTCAGAATATGATGTGATTTGGACAAGGTTTTCCAGAAAACGTTCAATTCACATTTTAAACTTTCACGGACTGTCAATATTAGGTTGTATCAGTTGAGAGAGTATGCCAATGCCGTGGCATAGCCTGCGCCAACTAGTTGCGCGTACGATCCAACCAACTCACTCACAGCTGCTGACAGCTGACCGGCTAGTATGTGTGGAACAAAGATGGTCGGTGTAGAAGAATTCGCGATGCGATCATGTTTCAACCGATACACGAAATTCGTACTCACGACGCATAGGATTGTTATTCCTGGGCTCATCTTCTTTCTTTCCCAGGCTTATCTTGCGACGAGAGCTTCAGCGCGGGCGTTAGTAGTAAGAGATTTTCCCATATGTATGCGTGTTTTCCCCTGCTTTCTGCGTGTAGACCTAGGCCTAGTACCACGAGTTATTACACTGCCTATACAGTGTAATTGGTAAAATAATCTTTGGTGTAATGAACAATGAAGATCATTGCCTGGTTATCAACGCAATTCTTTATTTGTGTACGATTATTGCAAAAGTTTCCAGAGACGGAAACCTAGTCAGTCGGTATGATCTTCAAACTAGTGATGACGACGGTTAAGGTTTATCTTAACCGGTTAAGAGAGAATAGGACATGCGTTGTTAGACCAGGAGCCAGACCCTGTGGATTTTTTTTTTTTCGCTCACCCCACTTAACATCTCAAATCTGACTTGACCACGTGTTAGTATGCACCTTATGAAACAGCCCCAGGTAGTATGTCACTTCGAATTGTGGTATACGTTTTTTTTTAGAGGCCATTTGTTTTGAATGTGCAATCATTGAAACGCTTACTCTCTACTGTCTTTAAATTTACATGACTCGGGACTCGGTTAACCGATTTTATTTTTTAAAACACCGATTTGTAGGTATCTGTATGTTTTTCTTAATATATACAATCAATTTTTAATAAACATATGATTTCATTGTTAAAAAGTGCAGACACGGCAAAAATAGTGTAAATAGTTTCACTAAATGTGATTCAAGCATAGATTCCACACATTTTTTTGGTTGCTAGCAAGATGTTTTATACTTGATTATGATTAAAAATATATTCACGATCTAAACTTATAAAAGTATAGATTTTTGAGTTTTAGAAGATAAGCGTTGAAGGATGAGCAGTTTCAGTGGATTGAGCGCTATTTAACTATGTTTTAATCCAACTTCATTTCGTCATGTAGCATAGAATTATAATTTGAAAGTAATTCACAACATGCAGCAATGGATTTTAAATGATAAGGTTTGAAGAAACAGTG